>VYXH01000326.1:362693-393463 GCA_013397275.1 Burhinus bistriatus
TTCTGAGTATAAATAAAGGTCTAATAAGAGATGAAATACTGGACCAGAATATGTATGTCTGAGAAGACAAGAGGTTAAAGTGGTCCTTAGCAAATGAGCCTCTGAAGTTCACCCTGGACTCTTCAGCCTCACCGCTACTGTGAGGCAGGAGCTTTTTGGTAGGCACATGGATATATTTGCTAATGCAGAATCAGATTCAGGTGTTTCCCTGTATTTCCCTCGTCTTTTTCCTTTGAGTACATGAGAAATAATAGAACCTTCAACATGCACACACAGGCCCTTAACAATATGTAGTCCATACATCACACTGTATAATTCAATTTATATTCTGTTATTAACTTTTTCATTAATTTGTCCTGCATTTTCACTCCTTTAGTATTCTGTAAATACCCTCCAACATGAAAAAGGCCGTAAGAGATTCAACACAAAGATACGTAACATGTGCACTTACAGTACCCATCTTCTGTACGTCTTAATGACAGTATATTTCCATCAACATCTTTAACAATTTTCAAGAAAATCTTTTCTCATCATTGTAGCCCTACTGACTTTATATTGGGTTATTTTGCAAGTATGAAGGGACTGAGCAAGGAATGTGTTTGTAGGAGGTAGAAATTCACGGGACTCTGCAACTATATCACTGCATACTGAGACAGGTACACATATATTCTACATATGAAAAACCTCAACCTATGGTTTTGTTTCCAAGGATCAGAACAATTGAGTGATATCATTAAATATAGTACTCTGTAAAAACTATTCGTTATTTCATATTTATATTAATGTGCCTCTTATGATATGTATTCCTTTTTTTTGTATTTTAATCAGAGAAAATTAGAAATAGAACCAAGAAAGCCTTGTTACTGAAAACGCCCATCCAGAGCTAATTGTCTTGTAGAACACTTAATGAGTCGTTATTCATTATGATGGTGAGTACAGGGAAGGCAGATGGCATGGTAATTTTATTGATTCTGTGATCCTACTGTAGCATGCTGGTTAAGTAGGATTGAACACCACAGTTAGTGTGGCCAGAATTACACAAAATTCTGTTTTGATTCAAGGATATCAGAGAGTAACTTTCAGATAGCGCTGCTGGAGAGGCCTTCCAAACATGAAATTTTGCTATCATCATTTCTATTTATAGCAACAGAATATTGCATGCAGTCTTCCAGGAGGTACATTCCACAACTTCCACTACAAAATTATTTCCACTGAAGTTGCTCTATTAATTACTATATTTTATTTAGTTCTTGTTTTTAATTTCCTAGTGTTATTTTTAACTATTAAGTTAGATTCATCTCACCTAGTCATAGCTATACAGATGTTAGATATCCTGTAAGGTTTACTAGAGAGACACTCGTGTGTGTACACCTTCAGAGACCATTCAGCTCACTGCCTTAATAGGAAAGCACTTTTACTGGGTGATCTACCACTTTTACCTGCTTGATAGATACGAAAATTTTGTTGTGTGAAAGGAACGTAACCTGTAAATAATTCAGAAATTACATTCCTTGATTCTGAATTATTTTGAAATGCTCTAATGTTCTCATTTCTCTTTGTGCTTTAAAGCATTTAGTGGCCAAGAATGATGCAATCATAGAGTTTTATAAACTTACTGTACAATACCTCGATACCTCAAAGCGTGAGATTAGTTGGCTTTAATAATAATGATGACATGCTCACAGTTCTTTTAACAGAATTTATCACACTACCAAGCTATTCTTTCTTTATTGCCCAATACCTCACTAGAGCTGTATGAAGACCTTGAAGGACTTATTCTTGGTCTTTCCACTGCTGGTAATTCATTGGCACCTTTTTCTTCATTAAGTGATTTATATATTATCCTCTTGTTCCTGGGCTTTTTAGTTTGGTTTTTTTTTTTCCTAGCTTGTTTTGTTCAATACCCTTTGAGATGTATAATTTAGTTCTTTCTAGAGATCTGGTTGCAGCTGCTCTCATTATTAGATCTCCTTTGATATTAAGAAGAGTTTAAGCTATTTAAGGCACGGGGTCAGACACTACAGCAACAACAGATTATCTCTAGCTTCCAATGTGTCATAAAATCTGTAAGACATATATGTCCATTGTATATTATAATCTGCCCACAAATGCTTGAACAACTGATTTTTCTGATATGCACATACATTGATGCATGCATATTGATATAGACATAAATTGCAGAAAGAATTGATATTTTTTTGAACCTTTGAATTTTGATCTGATTACTGAGGTACAATGCAGCCAATGAGACAACTGAAGAATAAGGATGTTCTATCAGTCAATCCAAAATTGAGAAATTTAGTATTTATCACCGCTAAACTTTCTTAATGTTTTTCATTGATCATCCTAATTTATAATGTGGTTCTAACTTCTGCTTTAATCCAAGTAAAATTTCATTTAAAAACAGTTGTTATTCTAGAGAAATATAATTGAATTGTTAGGATCCTCTTCAAAGCTTATACCTAAAAGAAAATGTAAGGTCTATTGTGCTACACCCACCTTACTACAATGGCAACATTTCTTGACTTTCCAGATTTTCAGGATGTTTAATTCTACAAATCATTCCTTCATTGAAAAAGTCCCTTTTTAAAGCATGAGTCACAATAAATAGTGAGGGAGGTTTTCAATAAATTCATTTTTATCCATATTTCATCTGAATCTACCTGACCAATCTGTATAAAACCTATCTTAAACCACATATTAATTTTAAGCAGTTTAATTGTGTCAAACTAGCTGTTATTTGTATATTTATAAGATTAGGTCTTAGAACTAAACAATGCTGTTGAAAGTCTGTAAAGTTCTGAGTATTTTCTGCTGGAAGTAGAGAGCACTCAGATCCCCACTGGGACATATGGTCTCTCCTAGAGAAGTTTTTCCCTTGCATAGCCTTTGGCCAAAGCCCACCATCTGTAGTTTCGACTTTTCTTCCAGCTGCTGCTAAAGGTGAAGTATAGAACATATGCTGCAGAAAAAGTAACCTTAACATTAGTTTGTTTGATTTTTTTTTTTTTAATATTCAGAGACATTTTTCAACAAAATATTTGTTAATGTAAACCTTGGAAACAAGTAAAACTCACTTTTGATCAAATTCAGATCTTAAAAACATAGGAATACAACTCTAACAACTCCAGCAGAGCATAGACTAGTTATTTGTGGAAAGCACTAGCTTTCTTGATTTTGGAGAAAATGTAATGTAGAACAGTACAGGCATTTCCTTCCTATATTTCAGACATATGTATATAAGAAATGAAATCCACAGTCTCTCATTGTGACCTGAGAATCAGTATTGTTGATGTATCATTTAAACAAATATGTGTGACACACCGTCAGTTTTATTCTAGAATGATCCCAATGAGCTTGAAAATGGTTATATGCAAGTAATAGAGGATTCTAAAATTACTTGGCAAGACATAATTACCGAACACACTACTTCCATCCACCTAAATATCATTGTTTTGACCTAGCTTAGGTCCTAAGGGAAACCGACTGTGTACCAAACATATGTCTGCCACACAAAGCTTCCACATCATTTCAAATAACTTGGCACAGTTCACAGCATCTGCTCCCAGGAAGCCCAGGAAAGAAGCAGCAGGTAGTGCTGCACAACAGGAATGAAGTGAATTAGTAGAGCTACAGGTATGCCAACAAACTTGCATAATAGCTTCTGCCTAGGCTACACACGGTTACATCCAGTGAAAGCAGTCCATGAGTACCAAAATTCATTACACCCAAGAAAAAATGATTATAGCAATATAATCTAATGGTTGAATCAGCGTGGTTGCACACCTCAAGCTTTTTTTTTGCTTTTGACCATGAACGAAGTGAAAGTTGTGGGACTAAAAATTTTAGATATTTTTAAATACTAATGGCTGACAAACACCATAATAACAAATGGAGGAACAGCATTTGAAATATAAGCCTGCAAAGCTGATGGAAGGCAAAGTAATAAGACAGAGCAGAACAGCAGGACATAACGTGTGTAAAAAAGAGGTGTATTCTTTCACATTTTGAGAAACATTCAAAATGACACATCTGCTGTATTGCTGAACCCAACTCCTGTTTCAAAAAGCCTATTCCATCCATATTTTACACACAGCAAAGAACAGCAATTACTTTAAAAAAACCCCTGTATATAGTAAATAGAAGCCGATTATGAAGTAACTGGATAAATACATTTTTACTGCCGAGAACACATCATAGGTAAATTTGAAAACAACAGAAAAAAAACATTTTAAGCTCCAATTTCAACAATTACTTTTAATTTCCTTTCATAAAGTTTTTCCTTGTTGTAGGACTATAAACACCTTTGTTTCTTTTTCATTTCCTTAAAACATGAACAGGGAATACGCTAAGCATCCTTCCTCCCTCATTGCTCTCTTCAGAGCACTTACATTTATATACTTCTTCCAGGAAATGTATTTGACAAAGCATCAGTAACACCTTTATTTTCATAGCACTTCCAGAAATTATATTCCAAGCCATAAACAGCATTTTAAGAACTAAATCCTCATATCGGGGGGGGGGGGGGGGGGNAGACGAGGAAATACACACACCTGCATTCCCCCCAAAAAAACCCAAACTAAAAAACCCCAAATAAATAACAGACAGTCATCAGGTCAAAAGAAGAAGAAAGAACACTCAGCTGATCTTATTTCCAACATAAGTCAACTGAGTTTGCCCTCATCATCATTACTCAATACTTTTTAATCTCTTAAATGGATTTTTGAAGGTTAAAAGGACATCTTTTTGGCTCTTAATAATAAAAGTTAGCCTTAAAGCATATTTTCTGGTTCGTAGGAGCATTTTGGGCACATAACATGCAGTTTACTATTCATTACAAAAGTGTTCATTTTGACAACAGCTCCAACGAATTCTGGAATAGTAAAGGGGTCACCTGTGCAGTGACACATTACTATCTAAACTTTGTTGGCTTGACCATTTTGTATCGTATCATTTTTGGCAGTTATTTAAAGGATTTTAAAAGTGTATTTAGGTATTTCCTGTTTAGGAAGTATTGTATAAGAACGGCTGTAATGGTTTTGTACAGTGATCTAGCACAGATCAGATAAGGCAGATTACCACAAGAAATGCTTCCAGATAATGTAAATGCTGCTTTTAAATGAGCTGGGATCATTTCCAAAGTGAACACCTTCCTAATGAAGCAGACACATTCGCTCACACAATCCCAGGTTTCATCCGACAGGCATTCTGGGAAACACTAATATTTTAATTCAATCCTAGACAGCACAGCATTGGGATTCGCAGTGCAAAGGAACTTAACTAGGAGTTAGTGCACTAAAAATCAACTTGAACTGAGGATACTCACCGGTATTTCCTATATAGCCTCATTTATAGCAACTTGAACTGAAACTCTAGAAGTGGCTACATCTGACATTTTTTTTTGCCCTACGAGACAAGGTTGAAGAATATGGCAATGCTGACATACTGTTTCAGGAAGCGCTAATGTGATACGGTGCTGTACGCCAGCCTAGTTTGATCACTGGGCTTTTTATTTGGGATACCACATCAAACTCCAAACAAAACTTCCTCATTAAACATGCGCCCTAAACTTAACATCAACTTGACTGAGTAGCCCCTTTTATTCATCTGCTGTGCCATTATTTTGGACCTGTGTGGGCGCATTTGTCCAAGTAGACTGTGTTGCACGAGGACAGACATGACGCTCACCAACGGGAGCCTTACCTGACTGACCAGGAGGTGGAACTCCTGATGATCCTCTGGGCAGGCATAAAAATACTGTAAGGACTGCGGCTCTGTTTCCGGAACATGGCTCAATGGCAATCGGTTTAGGAGCACCCTGAAAAAGGAAGATACCTATGTAACATCCGAGATTTCCATTAAATTTTCACTTGTACATCTTCAATTTATTTTAAGGTTCAGGGTAACAATAGGAGGATAGTTTTCCTAATTAGTTCTTTGCCTTTAAACAGATTGTCCTACCCATGTTAATCGACTTAAAAATGGGCTTTAACAGCCCACGCTGCAAATCTAACCACACAGAAAAAATGAAATGATCATAAAGACAACAAAATTATACTTA
This sequence comes from Burhinus bistriatus, assembly GCA_013397275.1. Taxonomy (NCBI): domain Eukaryota; kingdom Metazoa; phylum Chordata; class Aves; order Charadriiformes; family Burhinidae; genus Burhinus; species Burhinus bistriatus. Next base: position 368,755 of record VYXH01000326.1, read on the forward strand.
ATTTTATAGTACACTAAATGTAGTGATATCAACTTCTTAAAGCTTAGAAAACGGCAAAATCTTTTGGTATACACACTGGTATCTGAAAGTACCAGAATTTCCCCTGTTCTAATAAGAACCACCCACGTGAAATAATTGTGCTTCAACAGCATCCATTACCTAGCTCTCCTAATGCCAAAGCCATAAAATGAGAGCAAATCTATATTAGATAGAGATTCATAAAGGTAGCCAATCCCTCTTGAGTTTCACAGAGCAGTAAGTCTGCCTTCTCTATGTCTGTCCTGGTAAGCAAATGATTTCTTTGAGGCAGGACCCTCCTGAATTATTTTTTTTGCGTACGCAGAAAACAGGTGCAGTGTTACTATATTTAAATAAACTTAGAAACTCTCTGAAAATGTTGCCTGTGCGATTATCATCTTACTTTGTCTTATATAAAGCTATGATAAGAGTGTTTTTGCTAGCGGGAGGTATGTGCTGTTACCAAGCATCTCGCTCTTATTAGCTATATATATCTTTAAATTTGCAGTTAGCTTTCAACTAAATGGTTGCTGCCATATTGCTCTCAAGTTACCAAGACTGAGGAGACTAGGAGCTGGAAAAAAGCAGAGCAGCCTACAAAGCCATAGAATAATAAGTGTCTAATATGACAATCTACAATGCTTACATATTTACGTTTCCATGTTTTGTGCTTACTAAGAGATAGGCATTTCACTTTGGAGAGCTTAAATGTTTAGTCAAGCACTAAAGATATTTCTAAAAACATTAGGTCAAAATCAGCATAAGCATTTGTTTCTTTTTTTTGTTTGTAAATTTTTAGAATGTCTATCATGTTCCAAGGCAAAATACGAGTTTGATGTTTTGATTCAAAATTCAAAACCATAAAACTTTCCATTTACATGCAAAATGCAATATATATATAAATGTCAACTGATTCAAGTATACTAAGAAAAATGATAGTTTAGCCAAGTTAAATACACTGCAAAGTACCAGATATAAAGAAAACAAAGGCGCTTCCACCATGTAAAGCAATTATCATTTTCTATTTTTCTGCCTCCAAGTAACCAACATTTATTACTGCTCAGTGAAGATAAGGAAACAGAGAATACAGCAATAAATTGAACAATAGATAAATATTTTTTACTTCATGGTCATGTTTGAAAGGCATTTCTCTAGATTCATTTGAGGTGATAGCATTAAAATAACTTGGGCAAAGAATGTCATCTAATTTAAAATTGCCATGACATAATGAGTGACAACCTGCATTCACTAAAATCTTACCAAACAATGCAACAGAAAAGTAAAACCCCAAAAGCTTCAGCTAAAAAAAACCCACCTTTTTTTAAAAAAAAAAAAAGACAAGAAATATTTTCTAAACTGACTGTACTGGATTTGTAGCATTTAATAATCATTTTTTTGTAATGTATTTGTTCAATGTAGGCCAAAGAGAAAGATGAAGACAACAGATTCTGAACTTGTGTAAGCTGGTCTGTATCTGTTGACTTCCATGTTGCTATTATTGGCAAAACATTTAGACAGACATTGCTGGATGGTATCATTCTATACTAAAAGCAATGCAGAAAAGGGGGAAAACAGAATAAGAATCTTAGTAATACTAGCAGCATTGATTGCACCTGCACAGAGGGGTGGATAATTGGAAAAGAAAGGTGTGGGGAAATTTTCTTATTAAAGTTTCTTTGACTTATATACGTTGAAGGGCAACGTAAAAAACCATACAAAAATAATGGTAATTCCTCTGATCATAGCATTTAATATAGAAAAGGGTCTTGATGGGATTATTCAGATTAGCATCTAGTCTGTGCCCTGGGCAGTTTAAATCTAATCAGACAGGTGTAGGCATAGAATAATATAATATAACATACAATGACTGACAGCAGGCTGGTGTAGACCTCTCCGCTTACTTCCCCCGGCTATGACACACTTTCATTCACTCCTACCTGTTGCCCTTGCAATTGTCAAAATCTAAGGCTTCCCAACTGTCACACACTCATACCACACCTCCTGTTGGACCTAAATACATGACCCTTCGTTCCAGCACTTCTACCTATCTCTTCCCCAACCATCCAGGCAGGGATGCAGCTCCATGCTAATTAAATTCATCTCCCTTTGACCATGTGCTTCCTACCTCACCCGGCATTGGCCCTGCTCCTGCATCCTCAGTGCAAAATAGAGCTTCCAGCTCTCGACAAGTTCCTGCAGCAGGAGCTGTGAACGGAGCAGACCAAGTGCTCTTCACGTCCTTGGACAGAGCACCATAAAGTGGGGAGGTGGTTAGTGATTCCTGTGCACTCACTAATACGATGAATAGATTTTACAAATAAATACCTTTGCATGGGGTGCAGTGGACCGTTTTCCACTATATACTAGAACAACAGCACCTGAATCCTGATTCACCATTTACGATTAGAGTAGTTGGTATTGCTAATGTAAGCAACAGAGCATTTAAGTCATCTTTCCTGATTTGTCACAAGGGCAAATCAAATAACATGATTCCTTTCTAGTTGAAAAGGCAGGCAAAATGAAATCTTCATTTTAAAAAGTAATTCAGAATACAGTTTATGCAGACACACCACTGAAAGGAACAAATTTACCATTATGCCTTTTAATTTGGTGAATAATTACTTTATTATAAATCAAAATGATGATATTTTCTACTGCTGTGTAATATAAAACCTTTCATTAACAGGCCCCATCCTTTTCTGTTTGAAGTTTATACTAATGCTTTTCAAAACACAATTGGAGGAAATTATTTCCGATAAATATTTTTCAGAGGACTTCATCCAAAAATCAAACACAGTAAGAATTCTGTATTTGTGCTTACTATTTTCACTTTATAGAATATTATGACAGAAAAAGCAGACGTCTTATCTCACCTCACATCATTCAGATTTGCTACAAAAAACCACGGAGGCATAGAGCAAATGATAATAATTTAGATACCCTAAGGTTTGTCAGTTGTTTAAAGATAAATACATAACTATGAATCAAAGTTATTTCACAGTGACATAACATGTTCTCTGAAATGTGCCATTTATCATGCATTTTCCACGGGTTTTTTGGAAGAGATAAGGCACATGTTTGTTTGCCCAAAGCACTTAGCTACCATGATTTACTTGCTAGAATTATCTCTTCCCCCCCCCTGCCCGTACAGAAGGTGACTTATGTTTTTGCCAAAAAGCGCAAATGACAATCACAGAGTTAATAAAACTTTATCAGTGGAAGACAGAATAACCAAACACTTCTTTATTAAACAACGTTTCACTCTTATATTCCTTTTCTTAAACACACTATGACAGAGAGAAAGAGGTATGTCAGTTGGGAAGCTGAAAAAGAAAGGGGAAGAAAACCAGGAAGAAATAAAAGGGTGAAAGAGCATATATTATTATTGATGACAAGAGAAGAAGAGTATGTCAGTGGATGTAGAAAGAAGAAACAAGTGGAGAGAGAAGGAAATAAAACAGAATAAAAGAAAAAAAAGAGTTAAGGTTTTATCTGCCATTTAAATGTGTAGTCATACATTTACTCACAGAAAACAAGCGTCAGAAGTCATCTTCCCAGGGTCCTAGATTTTTATCAGAGAAAAGGTTCTCAGTTCTCCAGATTTTCTTCTGAAGATCCTATAAAGACCTAGCCAAAGTCAGGCTGCCTGGGTGAGTTTGTGAGGAATTACTGAGCTTTGGGAAGATTCTTTGCTCACCTTTGATCTGTTTCTATAAGAAATAAATTTTGGCTGTTTTTTTTTTTTTTTCTATGCAAAGTACAGGTGACAATACTACCACTACTGGCATAAAAACCTATGTCAGTGTATGCCACATTCATACCTGTATTAAAAATATTTCTAAGTAACTTAGCACATCTGCTGTATGATGACAAGAAAGTAACAGAACAGGTTTATTTTTATATTTAAGTACTGAAAAACCCAGAAAATCTTGTATTGCATTATTTGGCTATTTAGGAATAACACAAATGAGCAGCTTTAAGAGTCCACACCAAGAAAAAGCTGGGAAGTGTATTCTGTCACTCTTGGTGGGACAGATGGACAGTGGCATGGGAAGGGATGGGAAGGCAGCGGCATGAAGAGGTGAGAAGAGCTGGAGAACACAACGATGACTAAGGGGATGTTCATGGATCCGTTGTAAGGGTTCAGAATCTCTTTGGGGGAAATGCACTGAAACTTTAGTGTCGATTCATATCTATCAATGAAAATATCTAATACTGTAAATACCAGAAGATTAAAAGCATTAAGTGTTTTGGCTCTATCTGTATTCCAAGAAGTGGTGTCTCACAGAAGTGCTATAAAACTTTGGATTTTCAGTACTAAGTAGTATCTATATATTTTTTCTGTTCAGCATTCTAAGTTAGGTGCATCCAATTTTTAAAAGTGCATTATTATGCCATAAGACAAATAGACCATGTAAGACTAAATGGCTCCAAACTCATGCCAAAAAAGCAATTAGAAAATTGAATCAAGGAATTAAGGATTAATGTGAGCATGTTACACCTGTCAGCAGTAATAAGTATTTTGACAAAAACAGAATAAAGTTTGACAGTATGCACAAATACAGATCCAATACATAAATCAAGTATTAAAATGCAAACAACTATGCATTAATCATTGTAATGTCTCCTAACTAAAATGGTCTCAGTACTACTTACGAGAATTCAATATAAATAAAACTTTACCTCTTCTTCCTAAAAAACCAGCTTGACTTATAGTTTTTGTTTTAGTAATAATTGATGCCGATTTAAACTTAGTTTTTAATCATATTATTAAAATAGAATTAATCTAGGGAATTCCACATAAACTAAGCTCGATGGCTTGGCAAATAAACAATCAAATATGTTGTTATGACAGGATTAGTACCAGACTCAGAATGTACATAGCCACTTTTCTGGAGTTCAATGTGCAAGACTTCAGCGAGGAGAAAAGAAAACAAGAAAGAAGATTGTGGCCTCTGAAGAGGTAAAGAATGTAGAAGAGAAGGAAAGGTAAAATTTAGACTGTTATATTACTAATATTCACATCTTCATTTCTCTTAGATTTGTGTTCCTTTCCCGAATTCTTTGGTTATTTGCTGGGTTTCTTGATTTATTTGTGATAAGCAAGTCTTAGATTCAGAAAAGCACTTGAGTACCTAAGTTGGATCTTGATCAAATTCAGATACCTACATGCGAACTCAAAAGCCTCAAAACCCTCTTAATCTTAGTTTCAATGTTAAAAATTTCCCAATAGCTGAAGCACTCCTCTACCTGCCCAGGCACATGCTACTCTGTCTTACACCCATTCAGGATTCACCAACATGCCTGCAGCTGCCCTGGATGTAGGGCTTGATCTAGGTAGCTGTTTTCAAAACGTTATCAAATGAGGCTTTACAATACAGTTGTAGCCACTTTTAAAACACGGCTGAAGGCAGTGGTACCTCTGTTCTTCATGGAAGGAGAATTAATCCTGGTTTTCCTATCTGCTTATACCAAACACTTGTTTGATGTGAAATACTCCGGCCCATAATTAAAGATGCAGAGTAAAATGCTGTGATTGCTCTGACCATATTCAGTGCAGTAAAGGCAGACTTTTCGGCAGTGCAAAAGAGGAAAAGAAAATTCTTCCTCTCAAATTCACAGAATTCCATCAATATCATTTGTTGGTGGCTTTTTTGGCCATTTTGCTGTAGAAACACCAAATGTCCCTAGCACAGCTATCCTGCCAAGAGAAGGAGATGGGAGACTCCCACCTGCAGCCAACCTCCATCCTATCTCCACCTGACCTTCTCCACGGTCATTTGCTAAGAGAATCAAGACCAACAGTACTGTCAGAGGAACGAATAAATGCTGTCTGCTCCCCCCAGTAGAAGCCCCCGGCTTTCACAGCATCTGCTGCTGCCCCGAGGAGAATGTAGTACTTCTTCCAGAGTGCTGAACCTAAGGCAATGCCTCAGAGACAGAAACAAAGACTGTAATCAGAACTGCTGTTTTCTTAGACTATCGGTGTTATTCTGCATTGCTACTCTATATGTTGGGTACATATTAACTAACACTCCTTAACATACTTTTGAGTATGAGCTTCCAACCCACCCAAAAGTTTTGACAATTTTCTCCGCATATTTATTCAATGAGTAATGAGCCTTAATGACAGTGCAACAGGAAAAAAAAAAACAAATGCTTTCACCAAACATCATTTGTGTGCCAGGAGAAATATACTTTAGGAAATACCGCAACAGAATAAATAAGCAAGGCTGGATTTCTGAACATTTCTTTGTGGTTGGCATAGGAAACACCAGTTCTTCATATGACCCTAGGGTTTTACTGAAATTATAAGCATCCACTAAAGATTTTCATTTAATCCATCCCGTAAAGTTCCTCTCTTGTAATTAGTGAGTGAAAAGTTTTACCTCATCTTAACCTACAAGAATGGCCCAGAGCCGGAGTGTCCTCAACGCTCGGGGCTTCTACACTGCAGCTTCCTTTGCCTGAGGATTTCTCAGTGATTTCCAACTTTGTTTTATGAGGTCTCACTAACCCATGCAAGGTACATAACCACTTTACCTACAGCAATAAAAGCTGGAGAACATTCTGGAGTATCTTATGATTCTTCACCTCTACTGAAAGAGACTTGAGGTAACCACCTAGCTTCTGAGATTGAGTCATCCAGCCAGCACTGATTTACTGGGACTATTCTACCAACTCTAGTCAACATTCAGAATGCACCAGTTTTCCCTGAAAACCTGTATAGTGTCTAATGGAGCCAAGACCAACAGGCTTATTGATAATAAAATGCAACCTGACCAAAATTATACTAATGTTTCTTGTTTGAGACCTTTTTTTAAAGTGAATTCTCTCTCCACAGCAATTTTGCCCCGTGGTTTTAGCAGAATATAAATCTCTGATAACTGACTTGTTTCAAAATAGCCATGGAAATCTTAGAATATATTCGTACATTATTTTCCATAAGAAAAACAGTGGGAATTAACAATAAAAGGAACACATTATGATTACCAAGCTGTGACTATGGCCCCCGTGAGCAAAATGCATTGTTATCCTTCAATTTATTGTCTTACCTCTCTGTCTCAACTATATCAATATGCAGTGATAGGCTGCATTCTTTTTTGAGGTCTTTTCTGAGTAGAGAATGTGGTTGTTAGCTATTAGGTTAGGTACTGATGTTAAATTTATGTATTAATCTTAATAATTTACTGATGTTAAATTTATGTATTAATCTTTTAGTCTTTATGCTCAGAAGATCTGTATTTTTATTATAAGAACTATATTTATTTGCAATGAAGGTTTATATTTATTTGTAAAAAAAGTTACTCAGTTAATCTAGTAAGACACTACGTTTCAAACCTAGTACTATGTAATATAGCATTTCATTAGCAAGAGAGTTATGGATTGACATTCTGATTAAAACTGATTTATTAAAACAAAGCACTGAGAAACACTTGCAGACACATTTATTTTCAGTGGGGTTTCCAGAAGGAACTCCGAGTCAGGTTTCCTATTCAGCGCTCATCCTACTGCCTAGAGGTTGCTTTTTCTGAACCGTGAAACTAGTGTGAACCATCTGCAGTTTTCTTGACTCTCATAAGTGGCTGAATGGAACACAAGACACTGAAGTTAAATCAAAACATCAGGCAGTTGCAAGGCACGTTGCATTTCATTTCTTTTTCTTTGCGTCCATGTATGCAGTTTCCTATCTCTTCATACTGTTAAATAAATTTGGTTTTACTTTACTGTTCCATCTTGCCGACTAATAAGAGTAATTTCAGGTTAATCTGGAAAATATTGAATGTATCTTACAGCTGATGGTGTGTGTAGTAGTTGTACTGGATTACTGCCAGAGGTATCCCCAAGAGCCTCCAGAACATTGCCATATTAAGCTGTATGAGTCTGATTAAAGGCTAGCAATGCTAGCGTCCAGTTTGTGAAAAGAAATTTATCTTGGCAGCAGCTAGCTAGATCCTGTTGGGAAAAGCACCTGAGACCCTGTGTCTGTGGCATATACCAAATATCACGTATCCCCAGATACTTTCCTGTAAATTCTTCCTACTGCCATTTCAAATTCTGTAAGGCAAAGTGGGGCTGTGCAGTGAAGTGATGCTAATGGGCGTTTGTTTCCCAGCTGGGCATATCTGTTGGATCTCCAAGGATTAGAAACAAGAAGTGGAGAATTCTGTTATTCCTTCACAATCCAACCTTAAAGGCTCTTGTCTATGAAAACTCACATTTCACTGTTCACGAATTACTGACAGTCCAGCACCATTTGGACATGGGTGATCACTTAAGATCAGATCGTCTCTCCCATATATCACAGTGGGTTAACTCTACCCCAAGCTGCCTGGCAGAAGAGGACATGGTCCCTCCAGAGCCGCTACTAGCTTTTCAGGGTGGGAAAGATGAAGTACTAGGCACAGTTTAAATTCTGCCTAATTTGCAGGCTAACAAGGGTGGCTACGGTGGCAGGCAAGGGAATGCTGAGCTAAGGGTGACCATAGCACAGGTTACTTCCATCAGGAGCAAGCAAACAGAGTCAGATACAGATTTCTGAAATGTCCGTGAGGTGGATAAACTTGGGCTGTCCTTTGCTCAGGGTGGATCATAACATTTCAATCTGTCATTGTGACAATGCATCTCAGACAGAAGTCAAAGGTTCTGACTAGCAGGTGCCTTTTGGGGACACAAAGATGTCATTCCCGTAGCTGTGCAGCATCCTAGAGTCATTAAAGATAAGGTTTGATTATTATTTAGGAGATCTATGCCAGACTCGAGGGTTAGGAAAGGCAAGTGTCCTGGAATTATTATGCTGTATTTTGCATTTCTTGCAAAACTGTAAAGAAAATATAGCACACCATATGTCATCCAAAATACACTTTTGGCGAACTTTTTTTCAGCAATGCCTTTTAAAGTTCTTTTGTAACCTCCTGGCCACATGCAGGATGCCTAGTGCATGATAAGTTAAAACATTTCTACCTGGAATCGTAAAAATAAAAAAGAGAACTAAATCAAGACACATTGTGAAAACTGTCAGCAGAAGGGATTAAAGTGCAAACTTGGCAATATTCTTAATGCAGGAAAAAATGCTAATGGCACCAGAATAATAAATTACTTTCTATCATGACAACTTACACAGATCACAGCCAACTGAACATCGGGAGGACACAAACCGAATGTCTGAAAGCATGACATAGCTTTTATTTTCATTGTCCTTGCCATGGTCCAAGGGCAGCCATAAAATGTGTACACCAGAGCCAAAAACATTCTGAAACAAATTATCCCTATTTAAGATTTGCAAGTCTATAGCAGTTCTACTCCTAGTGACTGTGTGTGGATACTGTGGATCAGATCGTAGCTGCTCCAGCAGCAGGAACAAACGACAAGAAAAGACTTCTCCGTCCCAAGGAAAAGGTACGTGACGGCAGCAAAAGGGAACCTGGTTTTGCTGTATTACAGAGTAGTAGCAGCAGATGTGTTAAACCGACCAGCAGTTTTGGCAGCAGTTGCTGCCAACGAGGTGGAAAGGGAGAGGGCAGGCGGGCAGGCTTGTGAAAGCACAAACCAGACCTTTTTAAAGGTGTTGCAAGATGCGTCTCTCACTTTCCTCTTCTGAGGACCTCCGCCACCTACTCTGCCCATTCACCAATTTGAAAGCATAATTGGGTACGGTTTTTCACTTGAATCTTATGAATTAATTGAAATCTCAAGTACCTGTGAGATAATCCTCAGCTGCCTAAACCAGCACAACACTCGAGTAACAGTAGAACTACGCTGATTTATACCGGCTGCAAATGGGACACTATATTATTAATTTCTTAATGTTCTTGAAAAATCCTGCAAATAAACAAACTCAAGCATTATCACTTAATGGTGCTTTCCAAGATGCTCCCCATCAAGACTGTTAGAACTTACAGTGGTCACAAACATATTAGGAACTTCACAGAAAATGCACAAGAAATGAAACTTACAGGATCTAATCTGACAAATAAGTAGACACATGAGAACCAGCCCTTGGAGAAACTGTTGCATTAAAGCAAACAGGATTACTCGCATGAATGAAATTATTCATGCATGTTACTCATGTTAGCTTAACGTAACTGACAGAATATACCTATTTTCTTTTAAACAGAGGCATTTTTTTAAAAACGTAACAAAACAGGAAGAAGACTGCTCCTTTAAAATATTACAAAATCTGCATAATTTTTACTAAACCAGCAAAGATCTACTGTATGAAGTATTTGCCGAACTTGGATTTGCTGAATCCCACTTACTTAGTCTACTTACATGGAAAATAAGTACTATTTTTTTTTTTTTTTAGAAAGTACCATATTCCAAGGCTGCTTAGCCCCTTGAGCACTGCTAACTGAACATGGAAACACAGCCCAGCTCTGCTCGCACTTCTGTTCCATGTGTGTTTCCTAGGGCACAGCAGGAACTGTTTATTTTATATTTATAGTTACATCTTTTCAGGATTTTCTTCAGTAAGGTGGTACACAGTAATCAACAACAAAAATTCTATAGTCTTCATCCTTATTGCATGAAAGTAGAGAGAAACTTGTTATTTTGCTTCAGGAAAGTGTTCTAACTTTAAATTTTACATTGTAAAATACAGCAGCAGCGATGACGCTTGAAACATCTTGTCTTCAAAAGACATACCATTTTCACAGCAGACTGACCATCTTTTTAAAACTTCCCTTGAAAATTCATATTTGTGAACTTTTCATTGGAGTTTGCTTCAAATCCTTGCATTCCATGAAGCTTTGTACTCTATCTCAGATATTTTTCATATCTAACCAAATAATTTCTCTTTCCCTAATTTTACGCATAGGGTTTAACCCACTGCCAAGAGTAAAACAGAGGAATGTTTGTCCTTTACTTCAGTCAACAGAATGGTACAACATATTGACTTTTGTACTACATGTAAACTCTAATTTATTTTAGCAGTGACTACTATTAGGCTAATGAGGCAAATCTTGCATTTCACCATTGTTTTCTGATTCCTCTTCCCTCTTCTCACCCCTTCCCAACACCTTTCCCAGTCTTATGGTGCTCTTTCCATGGAAAGAAATGCCCCATATCAAATGCCACTGACTAACACAATAAGCAGAAGGAGCAGGATCTTATTTACTTAACCAAGGGTTGAGATTTGAGATCAGCCACCAAGCAGATGTTATTTCTGAAGCTGAAAGTATTCACGATGATTGTTACTATAGAAACCAAGCTTTGTAAAATATTCCAAACAAACACTTCTTTATTAGCCTGTGCCGTAACTACAGCACTCCGCATTATGTTGCGTCCCACGGTAAGTTATCAACCGCGCATATTTTCTTTCTGGTTATTTGCTTTCTATAGTAACTACAAGACAGGATTTCTATAGGTCTTAAAAGACACTGTAGCACAATGCCAGCCATCCATAAAATGACACACACTGTACTCATTCAGCACTAAACTCCCCTCTGTTTCATTTCCCCCCTCCTGTGGGCAGCCACTCAAACCAGTGTTTCCCTGTTCAGCAACAGTGAAAAACAGGAACCCACTGCTAATTCCTGTGGTTAGATCAGCAGCACAAAACCAGCAGTGGTTACTAAATGCCAGCCCCAGCCTCTTTTGCAATTAAACCAGTCTGCACCCTTAGTAGACTTTGTGAAGCATGTGCGTCACTCAGAAAGCATCTTTCGATGGCCTGTCGTATCGTAACCGGGAGTTTCAGACTTGTTGCTTTGTTTGTTAGTCATACTAGAAGAAGAGCGAAAATCGGAATCCTGGTTGCGCTGAACTCCGTGAGACTCCAGCAGTGCAGGATCCCTGACCTGAGCGCATCCCCAGGGAAGGGGGCTGGAGCAGGTCACAGCCATCGCTGCCAGGATGATTTAGAAACACAACAGCCCGTGCCAGCGGGAGGGGACAGGTAAAGTCCCCTTAGCTCAACCCACGCCTAGTATTTTAACCACCTCTCTCTCTTGATACAATTAAACTACCCACAGACAGATAACGGGGCAAACTTCAAATTGAAGTTAAGCAGGTAAAAGCTGGCTTGTTATTGTATCATGTGGAAAGGAAAACTGTATTTAAGGCTATACAAGTAAATTAGAAGGCATTTTATTACAGAATGAACGTGTTGTGCATATATAGAAATATTTCTTCTCTGAGGCCTTTCTGTCTCCACAGAGAAATCCTTAAAAAGGATAAAATGCTACTAATATTTCAAAATATAAAGATGTTCGAGACAGGTAGGGTAGCAACTTCTGATAATTAGAATTTCAAAGCTGTTTTCATTCTCAGCTTATTGTCACGTGCTCATAACTCCTTTAACTTTCTACGCTGCGTTTCTATTCAAACAGGAAAACTTTGCTCAAGTCTTTCAGAAACTTCCCAGCTGTCTTTCAGATATGGGACAATTAACATTTTTTCCTAATACCAGTTCTATCCGAGGTTTACAATTTAATTTAAAACTTGGCTTTGACTCGGGTAACATTGAGGATTCCTGCCTTTCATTATTGTAAAACAAATCTGTTCTAAAAATACAGTGACACCATCGCAGCACGATTAGATATCCGTAAGAATATACAAAACTATGGAACTACATGTGCCACTGGTATCTATTTTAACACACAATAATGCCAGAGTGAGAGAAGCATTAAGCGAAGGAGCACAACTAAGGAGCCAGTTAAAAAGTTTTGGCCATGGTGATTTGTGCTGTCTGCAACAGTATGCTGAGGATAATAACAAAATAAAAAAAATCCGTAAGGCATTTTAAGGGTGAGAAATGTGTGGCGAAGGATATTCTGGAAACAGATCACAGATAAAGCAAGAGTACTGGAGGCATGTTTTATGAAGACGGAGTTACAATTAGAAGCGATTGTGTGGGCCTGAATACAAAGAATGCAATTAAGGCATGGCACATGTCCTGATGGACCAACACCCAGAGAGGAAAGTGCTGTAGTTAAATGCTGCAGTTACAGGAAGGTTAAGGGCGCAGAGAACATACAAGCTACCTTTCAAATGGCAGTTACCTATTCTCGGAATATTTTAACAGATTTTTGTATGTCTGTGAAGTAGTTCATGTTTTCTCCATGGAGGAAAAGTTACAGAGAGTTGTGGGTAACTATAGATAGCTGAGCCTAGCACGGCCAAAGCATGCCAGGTCCTCTGAAGTGGGGCCCTCGAGGGATGAGAACAGCTAGCAACAAATCTGACTGCCTCCCACTTCCCAGCTTAACTGAGCAGGTTGCCACTTACAGCTACATTGACTTAGGGCAACCTTCAGTACCCGCCTAGAGCAAGCCAAACCCATTTCCCTTTATGTGCAGCAACTTTGCTTTTCTAAGAGTTTCGTTTGGTTGGTTGGTTTTTATCTTTTCTTAGCTTTTTCTTGCTGTATTCCACATTGAGAGGAGACACAATGTGAAAAAAAAAAAAAAAAGAGTGCATTTATACACACATGCTGATATACTACACACATAAGTATGTGTCATTATTTCTAATTATGCTATCAGAAATCTCTGGATTGTTATGTTGAGGTAAAAATGTAAGCACAATAAAAACTATGTCCCTTGAAAGAGAAATCCTCTTGAAAACCTCCTCAGTCCCAGACAGAGCAGTTTCTCATAATTCCCAAATGTCTATTGAAATGAGTTGTACTAAGAGGTTCTAGAGCCTTCAATATCATTAAGGATTTCATAGATGTCTTTTAGTTCTCTTTGACCATAAATTGCCAGAACGGTTTCTGCTCTCTCCAGTTCCCTTGTCCCCTATTCTTCTGCTGTGACATTTCTGGATGACTTCCAGTTCTGATTGTTGTAAAGTCCTTGTTTTTGCAGAATCACCTAGTGTTGAAATTTGCAATTCCAAATACTATCTTTTTTGGTCTGTTTATCAGCTAACACTCTTTGCTCAAGCAATCTTTGTCCTTCACATTCCAATTGGTTTTGTCCTTATTCAAACTTCTATGAATTTACCATAAGTAATATAACTTAAAATATAGATGAATATTTTTCTTCATTTAAGAAAAAACTTTATTTTTGTGTAACCTTCAGTTATGGGAAGTATCCAAACACATACATAATGAAAAATTTAATTTGGGGGATTAGCATTTAATCCATTTGATCTTTATATTATTGAGTTCTATTTTTACATTTTCTTTATACATTTAAAAGAATTTTTTCATGTCCACATTAAAGGCCTCTTTGCACAGTTGTAATTTTCCTCCAGTTTGCCTGATTTTGGTCATCAGACTTTCCTAATTTTCAGTGAACTGCTGAGCAAGCTGAAGATGTTAATTGGATATATCACTTTATTTTTTCTTGTAAGAGCCTCTTATTAATGGCTGCTCATGTAGATGGTATAGATGTTAATCAATTTGCATCTGTCCTAAAAGATTCAGTTAGGTCCTTAATTAACCATCTGTAAACAAACCATTGTTCAGTAACAGGGTTCAGCCATTTATTGCGAGCTGGCAAAGGCTAGTAAGGGCCTTACACTCCCACTCTGCCCTGCTGTAAATACTTGACTTCTCTCAATGTACAGAAAGTACTTGGAAAAAGACAAGTGACTCACGATGTAGATTGTGGGTTGCGGGATTCTCTCTAATTGAGTCATTATTATCATGAGAAAACATAAAAAATTGCAGTAGTCTGTTGCTCCCATGAAGTGTCTGGTGCTTTAGCAATTACTAAGAGTCTTGTATCCCATAGCTATAAGAAGTGAGAATAATGAAGATCACACATTCCTATGATGAAAGTAATAGAGAGTCTTTAAAAATAAAATTAATTCCTCAGACAAAATGATATTTTTTCCCCAAAAAGAAAGGCACATTATTCTGAGCATTTGCAAAGATCCAGGTCTTCCAGAACACCAGTGGTCACCCACTAGAAAGTTCCTTCATATTTTTGAGTTTTCAGTCAAGAAGTGTATAAGTTGTTTCCTTTTAACATTGTTTCCAAAGCTGCCACCTACCTAATTCTATACCATAGCACTTTCTACGCTCTGCAGTGACCACAGGAGTTTCTGAACGGCTTCAAGCAGGATAACTAACCTCCCTAATAAATCTTGTCTCTCACCGCCTACTGGGAAGCACGCTCGTTTGAGCACGCCAATGTAATGAGGATGTCTTTTTTTATTATAACATGCATGGCATTATATACTTAAGGCACTATGTATTTATATATATATATCCCATTCCCAGCATGCTGTTATGGACCAGATATGCTCACAAAGACTTGATGCACAGCCTCTGGCTCTTTTCTTATGGGCTGCTCACAGCCATGACAAAGAGACAGACGCTAAGTTATTGTCCATACTTAAGAGCAATTTCCAGCACAAAAGGAAACCACCTTCTCTATTCTTACAAGCAGATAACTTACTGATGTGTGTCAGCAGGCATTATTCATTTTTACCGCACAGAAGCGGATCAAGGGTACCATTCAATCATACTCTGAGGCACTTCCAGTTCTGCCACCATATCTATTTCTCATCCTCCTCTATCCTGTTCAGTACCTTACTATAACTACTGAAAATTATGGGTATTAATTACATTCCTGTTAATCCGCAGCAAAGAAGATTTTGTGTGATGACCGCAAATACTGGACCAGTGGAAGTGACTGCTTTTACATAGCACGTCATGTGGGCAGAAAACATGACAGAATCCACATAACTTGGCATTATACGACTTTAGAGGTGATATTCACATTTTGATTTAGTGCTAATATCCCAGTGATAATATTTTGTGCTTTCCACCAATATTTCAGCAAGGGATCATTGTGACTTATGTTTGAAGCACTCTATTTCGTCTTTAACACTCCAACTGTTAGAACTGTTTTCTCGTCAGCACTCGTATGTAATTAGATCCCTACTACATCTTCTTTAGGAGTTGAAAAGAAAATAAAGAAATAAAATGAATTTGTTAATCATCAAACGTTGAAAAAGTATGAAGGGGGAAAGAAGAGTTACAAATTGGAGATCTACCCTGAGGACTTTCATCTTCCTTTTTCTGCAGCTCTCCTTTTCTCTGACTCAGTGATCTCCCTCAAAATCCAGTTTTGTTATAGCACATCTATTTCATGTTGATTGCAACAGATTGTATAACATGAGACATCTTTTTCTTCGCAATCTTCCAGATTCTTCTGAAAGTAAACTCATCAAATCATCTAAAAACTTGTTACCAGGGTTCTTAAATATGGCCCCTACCGCTGTCTTTCCTTTCCATCACCATGAACATGCAAATGATTAAATTAATATTCTCCTGTATCTTACACAGGCCATTATCATAACTGTTGTGTCAGATACAATCCATCGCACACCTCTCTTCCCCTGTTCTGTACTTAAAAGAAAAAAAAAAAAAACACTAGTCTGACTTTAAAAATATCTAAAATATCTAAATACATTTTGTAATAGTTGTTCCTAGCTCAAAACACCAAAGCATTTTTCTGTTCTTAAGATCTGGAATTCATCTAATGCTCATGATATATATGATTGATATTTCTTTTAGCACCAGTGAGCACTTTTGGGCCTGCTATCTCGTGATCCGAGAAGCTGGAAATGAAAGGGTTGGACAACCTAAATTGGGAGATTCACAGTTTTCCACTGAAATACACAGCATCTGCTTCAGGACTTCAAATTTAGACTAATACAAATGAAGAAATTGGCTTTATAATCTAAGAATAGGAGAACTAAACCCATACCAGTTTTTAATTACTATTTTTTTTCGGCTGTGAAACATGTGGCATATGCATAATGTATGGCAATGCGATCTACAGAGCTTTTATTGATGGTTGTTTGGTGTGATCTATATAACTCATATATTGCTCATTTATGAGTAATGCAGTCCTCCCAAACTCTTGCTCACACACATATAAAAGATGAAAACATTCAATGAATACCACTTTAGGAAGGCCACATTATTCTTGAATGTCAGAGCTTATGCAAGTCACGCTGAAGAAGGCATAACACTAACTGACATCATACAATTACGCACTCCAAGTACATTATGCATTTTAGAAAAAGAAGTAATTTAGAGAAGAAATGTGAATTTTTTTCCTCTCATCCTAGTTTTTGTATAGTTTGGATCTAAAACCAGTGCCTTAGCTTTCATCAATTCAACTGCATAATGCTGAAAAATAGAAAACTGGACTGTAAAATTTTTCTGAGTTTATACTTTATTTAGGAGGGACCACTTTTACTGTCTGATTTGCATTTAATAAATAAGAGGGATTTTTATAGCATATATTTCTAGTTTCTATTTTTTTAATTGTACCAGGGTGCTACAACTTCCAGTATGCACAGGCATCTGATGCCTTCCCCATCAACGTCTCCGCAATATGTAATTGTTAGGGACAGATTTTTACATGCTCAGGTTTTTTTTAATTTTGAAGAACTAAGGCTAAAGATTATATGACTTTTTTTGTTGTTGTTGGTCACTACAATTTCTGTAAAAATTCCAAATATCCCACATTTTAAGAAGCTGTATTACACTATCTCCAAAGGTCTTATATGTTGTTATTTTGATAGAACATAATTAATGTACAGGAATATAACTATATAGTCAATAGTTAAATATGCACTGTGAAACATTCAGCAATAAATCAAAGTTTATTATATTATTAAAGAGATGTTTTCAGTATATTAAATACCAAATACAAAATTTTAAATGTTGATTCATAAAGTTTCTAAACTATCTATAGACCTTTCAGCTTCTTCACAGGATGCGGTTTGTAAATCTTAACGATATACATTTTAAATTATTCATAATCAATACTAAAAATCAAAGAGTTGGCAGCTAGCTCATTCTAAAAACTGCAGCCACGCAATTCATATTCTGCCATAGTGGTCAGGTCAGAGTAAGACAACAAAATGAACTGATGCAGCTAATTACAATCTAATTCCAGCTTCCCAAATTGAAACAAATGATTGAACTGTATCTGCCACATTGAACTTAACATCACTCAACCACTTGGTGTTGTACCAGTACGATAACCTGTAGGAAAATGGACACCGATTATGAATAAGCCCATGGTGAAACGATTTACAGCTTCGAGACCTGCCTATTACATTGTTTTCAGCAGCTTTTAAGAAATACTCGAAGGTATGAAAGCACATGATGGTATTCTTTTAGATATGTCTGGTTTAATATTTCCAAATGCTGAAAGTCATTTCTCTCATTGCATATAGATTTCCTGTCTCTACATTCAGTCTCACGATGATACCTGCTGCCACACAAATCAGACAGGTTTTCCTCCAATCAGTTAATTTATATGTGCAAGCAGATAATCACAAGTATGTAGTGTGGCTAGTAAAATAAAAATGACAAAATTTTTCCTATCAAAAATAAATTAGTTTTATCTTGAGAATGGAGTAATAGAGAAGACAGAGGCAAGGCCAAATAATTGCAGGAACACTTCTGCCAAGAGCGTGAGAAATAAGGATAAAAGTCCTGCTTTGTTTAAAAATAAGGAATTGTGCCTGTGTCTCCCACAGCCTAGGTGCATGCCATACCACCCTATGACTGTCAAACATTAACTGTTGATTAATATTTATTTAATTCCTTCCAAGTGGGATGGATCATCTGTAAGATTTTAATTTATAGCATGTTAATTGAGGCACTTTCCTAGGGTACGCGAGACTACTGCTACAGGGATAAGATCTACCAGGGTTCCCTGACACCTCAGACTTCATCAGAATTTAGACGTGTAATTTAAGCAACAAAATTCCTTGCCTATGTTTGTGCGCTGCTTTCCCTTGGAGGGTCCATCAACTCACTGAACTTCTCCACGGGGTCAGGAACCATTCTGATGACTCAAGCTGTCTCCATGCAGAGAAGAGGTCCTCATTTGGAGCTCAGTGTTTAGTTACTACCTATACCCTGCTGAAACTGGATTCTCTTAGGAGGGGCATCTCATCACAATCTAAACTCCACACACAGGGTTTGATTTGTTAAAAATGTATGTTACCTCATGTTAAAAATGGATATATTACACGGCTTTTGCATAACAATCTTTGAGCTAAAGTACTCATCCAGGATGCGTAAATCCTGGATCCAACTTTCCATAAACTGGAGGCACTCAAATACAACTTTATTAATTTTCTGGAGACAGTTTTCCCACATGGGTATGCCAACAGTATGGCATAATACTCGCTGGGGAAGCTTATTATTCTAGTGGCAGGACCCATGGACAGACACTATAATCAAGACTGCTTGCAAGATTTAGATTAAAGAGTAAGTAGAAGCAGGAATGGGACTCCCTCTCTTGTCTGAGTGCTTAAACACTAGGATACAAATCAGCCTCTTTTTCCCATTTTTTTTTCTCTGGAGTGCTTACATTATTGTAGTTATTTAATGGCCCACCTTCAACCTCTGGGGTTTTTTTAATAAAATCATAACTTTTAATGACTTAAAGTCAACTCCTCTTGCCAGCTGCTACTGTCACTGATAGTTTTTGACTGCTCGTTCATCTGTAGGCGTATACAGGTGCATACTGAACCTGTAAATGACTAGCCAATAGTAAATTTGTCCCAAAAATTATTTGAGGGGGTGGGGGGAGTGGGTGCTCTTCCACTAGACCTGATTAAATGCAGAACACAGAAATCAAAGAATTATGTAAAAAATTATATCAAGAATTATCTAATAAAATGTAAAAAAATACAGCTAGCTCTTTGGTATTAAGCAAAAGCAAATCTAAACCAACACCTGCATTATACTGTAAAGACCAAAATGTCGCTTTTCATTCAATGCCTGTGTTCAGCACAAATTAAAGATAGTACTTTAATATCATTTACAGATACATGTTAGCTATTATAACATCATTTGTTTCAGTCACTCATTACTAATACTTAAATACAAAGTAATAGTTCAACAACTCCATTGACAGCGTGATAAATTACAAGAAACCAAACGAGTAAAAGGTACTATACGTGCCATCACACAACTAGGGAGATTGTAAGAATAACAGAAATCTTTAATTAACTTGGGAAATTAAAAGGTGACTTTAATAAAGAAGCTTAATAATGAGACACACTCAGATGAACTCACTAGCACATGTTAATCAAGAACAAGAAATAATTTCAGGTACACAAATGACTAGATGCTTATATGCAGCCTAAATTAAACAAAAAGACAAATGTTTTAAACTGGTACCCCCATAAATGTTGAATCTATGATATTAAAGACTGTAAACACAGGCACTGACCATAGGTGTCTAATAAATAACAACTGGAAGCAGATTCCTTAATGAGCACGTTAAATGGCAGTGGAACTACATTGAGACTCATTCTGCAGTTTATACCGTACATGAGATACCATAGGTTCAGAGCTAATAGCCCTATGTTTACATGTAGAGAATAAAAACTCTTACATAGGTGGTTTTTTTTAGATGATAAATGCATTAGCACTTGTTCAATTATTGTAGCAAATGTGAGATTGTTATGTTCTTAATTTTTATTTCTGATAGCTGCCTAACCATAATTCCTTAGGTTTCAACAATCATGATTACTGAATGTGTAATGTAAACACAGGAAATAAGTAGTATTTGCGGAAAACTCACTGTACACATTCAATAGGTGTTTTTGGAGAAACATAAGTATTCTTTCCTATTCAAATATACCTAAAAATACTTATATTGGCAAGAAATGTAGATCCTGCAATATCTAATTTGAGAAAACAGCAAGTTTTACAGTGTTTGAGGTGTTCAAACACACAACATTGCCACTTCAGTGGTATTCTTAATTGACAACAACTGAAAGCAAGCTATTTCAGTTAAGAGTCCCTATAATTAATTGAATCACTTAACTACAAAACCTCCCTATAAATAAGTGATAACCTCCTGAAATTAGAGCATTTAAAACACAGATTCACAATATAAGTATACTGAATTTAATGGGCAAAACTATGACTAAACTATTTGTTAAAAAACATCAAATACTAGTATTGACCATCACCGGCGTGGAAAATGTTTGGAAAGTTTCAGTCTCTCTAGTTTTAATGTAACTTTCAGGCAATAACCACAGGCTTCAGCAATTTGCACTTCCATGGTAGATTTTAAGTTCCACATAAAATTAACTTTTTTAAAGTTTAGCTCAACCATCACAAAGTTGTTAACCACTGGAGCATTCCAGATGTTGCTTTCAGTGACAAAATGCAAATTCAATGGAAGCAATTGAGGTTACATTGAAAAAAGTGAATTGTATTTGAAATATGTCTCAATATCTTATGTAAATATGGCCTTGATAGTGACAAACTATGAAGTGAATTTTAATATTGGAATACTATTTTAATGAACATTTTTAAAACATCTCTTGGCTTTTCTAATCTCCTTCCATATTCAGTTTAAAAATTCTTCTGCTTTTGTTCTTCCTACAAAATGTGTTGCGTGAGTTATGGAATTAAACTTACTCAATTTATAAACCACGTTTGTTAACTTATTCAAATGAATTTGGCAATGTACAGTGGTACCACATTTATTCTCAGCAGCCATGCCTCCCCACCCCCCCAGTTTATTCATTTCCTAAAGGAAATTGCAAGTTAATAGAAAAAGCAGCACTGGAACTGCCTCACATCCTATAGTTATTAATTAAGTCAAGTCTGGTTCAGTAACTCTGGATACTAAAAATACAGAGTTAAACAAAGCCCAGTGCTTCTTGAAATGGAGTTTCAACTTCAGCAGTCATTCTACAAAATTTATGCATTAAGATCTATATCTTCCCTTTATGGAGTTTTTCACAAAATCTCCGAGTAAAAAAAAAAAAAAAAAACAGCTCTTGACCATTTCTTCTGAAGGACTCGTGTATAAAACACAATGCAGAAGCATCAAAATAAGTTATGTTACTGTCGTATAGAAGCCGCTAGCTATATAATTCTCCTTTATTCCTATATGCAGATTATTACCCTGCAATTAATAAAACAAGAAGGTGCACTACGTGCTTCATTGATAGTATATAGTAGTTCGCAAAGCTTAAAAAGCACTTACGTGAGAAACTTTTAAATGTTCCTGATATCTGTAGATCTTACAGGATAATTTATAGTTGCAGTTGGTATTGAATGTTAAGTGAGTAGGTAGCATGCTGGGAAAAAGGCACATAAACTCAGGTTATAACAAGTCTGTTCCTTTATGGTGAACCTTTTCTTAAAAGTGAACGGGTTATTATTAAAATTATTTTTTGAATTGAGGACAATAGCAGGTTCAACAACTGTGTCAAATATCTTTTAAATTCTGAGTGGAATTAAATATATAAAAAACTTATTGCAAGTTTAAAAGTTGGAAACTACTGATGCTATAAATGCGAGACGAAGTAGGAAATACTGAAGAATTTAATCTGTGAACATGTACGTTACACAGAGTATTTGAAAACAAAGCAGTTTGTATCCTGTGGAGGAATTGGGCCCCCTCCTCCTTCAGGCAATGTAATGGATGGGAGCCTCTAACCGAAAAGCAATGAGAGGGGGAGAGAAATGCCCCAATAGCCTGGATTTTATGACAGACCAAATTAAACCGCTTATTATAGATGGACTGGCATTCACCTTTGATTAAGTAGCATATATTTACTTTGTTTTCCTCTCCTATCTGGTTTTTGTACTTTCAACAAAATATTTGTGTCACGAGAGGAGTTTGTTCGAGGTTTAACAGTAAGGAAGGTTTGCTATGACCTATCTTCAGAGCCTGAACTGTGCCCTCAGCATCACAGCTGACGCCTTGAGAAGGCAAAAGGAGAGGCGCTTATAGAGAAAGGAGAACATTCCTTATGGGAACAGAGAGGAAAAAAAATTCCTGGCGCGTGACTCCAAGGCAGATGCAAGGCAACCCCCCTGCATCTACACCTAAAGTCATGGAAGCTGCCTGGGCAGCACTAGCACTTCTCCCGTTCAAAAAGAGCTGCGAGCTTGTCCTCCTCATCTTCAGCTAGAGGGGTTTTGAGGTTGTGTGTTTTTTTGGTTTTTTTTTTACACGACGTAAGCAGAACCCTGTCTCCAACCTTGTCTCTAGCTATTAGTACCTCCATCTGCCAATTTCTGTAATAACCAAGGACCTGTGCTTTGGCAGGCTAACTCCTGCAGAAACACAGCCTGTGCCGCTGCCAACCTTATAGGCAGTAACACACGGGGGACCGAACTAATGACACCAGAGCAGAGTTTATAGCAAGAAAGAAAAAAAAAATGGGAATAAAGGATCACTCATAACAATAAAGCACAGAACTTACATGACAGCCAGCATCAAGATTTCCTTATCTATTAGCTTCAATGGAAAAAACCCAATCTCTAAGCTATTAAATATGAAACGGAAGCAACAAAAAGTATTGTATTATTAGCAAGTTTTCTTGTAGAGGTTTAAAACCTATACCATTAACTTGGCTACATCTGATTTGTGTGTTTATGAAAAGGGATGAGAAATGAATGAGTGCTTTTCAAATTTGCTGTTGCTTTTCTTGTATTGGGAGTTTTAGTCTCCCTTCTTCCTTCTCCTCAAACAGATGCAAACAAAAATGTTGCATATCAGCAAATCTTCCCATAATTTATATGGTCACCTATGGTAACAGTGCACAGCAATTATGAGGCCTTTTTGCTTGCTTTCTTTTATGAAAAAGCTCTTATAATGAGCAGCTGATATACTGAATACCTCAAATAGTACAGAAGTAAGGCCATTAGCCCAAATTAATTTCAATTTTTTCATTCCTTACAGACACATTTGCTCATCTGCACCTGAGCTCCAGATCCCTTCTCCCCTGACAAACATATTCAGGTCCTAAGGTCCTTAGGATACTTTTGAAAATCTTTTTAATGACAGTGCTGAAATTCTAGTTGGAAGGCTAAAGGATATATCGCTGTCTGCAAGGTGTGTTGTGCCATACCATGTGCGCTGGTGGTTCTTTACTGTAAAAATTACTGTAAATTATTTCATACGAAAACCCCATACACTTAAGATACCCGTTTTAGAGCACAGTATCTCCTTTAAAATTCCATGTGCACTAACTGCTCAGCTCTTGGGCTGGAATTGGCGTTACCTTCTCACCTCTGCATCGCGGCATGCTGCCCTGCTAGACTTCCCAACACAACTACTTGCATAGTCATACCCTGAGAGCTGGACTGCTGAAGTGATCCACCTTAAAAATAACCCAGGAAAATAACAGCAGGTTGAGGTTTTTTAGAGTAGGATGAGTTCCCCGATTCATTTAACAGAGCGGTTGTTCAAGCAGCTTTGGGGGGCACAAGCAAAAGTGTAGAGGTTAAGGCTGTGAGTGATGGGGGGGGCCTGATGCAGAGGACTGAAAATATTGTAAGCCAGTACTGCCACTAACCACCTGAGAACATCAAACTACATATTCCTTTGCTAGCATGCCTCTCTACTCACGGGAGCTAGTTTCTTTCAAACTAACCATTTATGTTAGTTATACTAATCAGACTAATTGTTTACAACCTGTATCTAACTTGAAGATTGCCATTTCTTTTTTCAGACTGAAAGAGGGCTTGTTTGCCTGAAAGCTGGCCTGTTTTTCCCTTCAGAAATATATTAGTTAGTTTAATAAAATACATGGCTTTTCTGGGAAATCTTTATTTTCCTACAGAGTATGAGATTAACAGGCTGGTGAGTTAAATTTTCTGTAAGCAGGATATATTTCTCCAACCTCTTAACCATCGTCTCAGTTTTCTCTGAAAGACTAGGTCTGTTGCAGGAAAAATGACCACTATTTCCCTCCTAGGGAGAGGATTTTTTTTTTTTTT
>VYXH01000326.1:393501-405987 GCA_013397275.1 Burhinus bistriatus
TTTTTTTTTTTAATATCGGCTCTTTATCTTCCTTGATCTAAAAAACCCCTCAACTTTACCAATGAAGAAAACCAGAACTCAGAAATAACTCCTCTTACCACTTGCTCACAGAAAGGTATAAAGCATTATGCGTCCAGAGCTCTGTGGCATTGCCTCACTTTTCTGCAATTAGAAACAGGTTCAGAGGTACTCCTGTTTTGGCAGAGATTGCATAATGCAGACACGTTTAAGTAGGGAAATAAATTAGGCACAGCCTGCCATAATAACCTCCAGTTATGAGTGAAATAATAACTCTAACTTTTTATTGGCCTGGAACATGCTAGAACAGTAAATGTAGAAATGGAAAGATATCACTTTCCGTGAGGTTTCCGAAATCATAAAATCTTCCATAATGTAATCTCATTGAAGTTTGCTTATTTTTTGAGACATTTTAAGAAATCAAGTTTCCCCATAAGTTAGTGAAGTATTCCTTTTTTTTTTTTTTTTTTTTTTTTTTTTTAAAAAATAAAAAAGTAAAATTTTTTTCTCCTCTTNTCTTCAAAAAACTGAAAGGTTAAATTCTGTTCCTCCTCTTAATAATTCAAGAATCTATGTACGTGACACCAAAAAGAAGAAATGCCTAATTCTTTTTTCTTTGATGAGATAAACCCATCTTTTGAGTAATTCCCCCCCCAAATCTTGTTACTCTTATCTATTTGAAAGAGGGGAAATTAAAATAAATCAAACAGCTAAACCAGGCTAATAAATAAATTAATCACAATGATGAAGAGTTCATGTTCTTGGATCCTTCTATTTATAGTTTCCATATATTACATGTATGTATATAAAGATATGGGGTGTCTTTCCACCTGCACCTTCTAGATCAAGAAAGAGAAAGGATAAAACTGTTATTCAGCATCAAGATTTTATGTTGGTAACATTTTTGTGATACTTACACCGTTTCTCCAGTTCCCACAGACTTTGACAACCCCTATCTGCTGCATAATAGAACTATTTTTGCCAAGAGAGCACAGTGTCGCAGTTGGGCAGTGGACGAGTTGTAATCAAGAGTCAATCGAAACAAATATCTTTTCAATCTATGTATAAATCAGTGGGTTGCTCTGTTTCACCAGAGTCAGATCTGGGAAAACAAGCGTATGTACAAGGGAAAGCCCATGTCTACTGGCAGGTAAAGCTCTCGGTGAAGAGAGAGATGTTCATCGAGGATCTTCAGATACTACAGTGACTGCAACAAAGTTCCAGCTAATGAAGACGCGTGGCAGAAACGAGGCGATGCTCAGGAGGAATGAAAAGGATTACCAGTCACATAGGAAATGAGAGGTAGATGGCAGCCGGGAGAAATTGCTCTGGGAGAGCAATGTGGTATGGCAGGAAGGAGTCTTGGTAGGAGCTACTCTCAGTGATGGAGATGAGTTTTATCACAGTGGTGGTTAACAAAGCAGCAGCTTCGACACTAGGTTACAAAATTTCCCAAAAGAAGCAATGCAGTAAGTAGAATAAGGCTAAAAATAGCTGCTGAGGAGATAAACCCAGGTGAGGAGTCTTTTTCTACCAACAGAAAAAACAGTAAAATCAAAACATTCAGGCCTTTAACTTGTTTATTACAACATCTACAATATGTCCCAAAGGGTTAATACGCTTCCTCTCAGTAAGTGTATTGAAGAAAAAGAAAAGGAAGATGGAACAATAAATTAATTCATATAGATATGATACAAAATTACTTAAAATAGCTGCTGATGTACTTGCATTACTGACTGTTGCCATCCTAAAAGACTAATTAAAAGGAGAAAGAGAGAAGATACTACTGAAATTTTGCACTTCCTGCAAAGTCACTATTAAAAATTATTATTATAATCCAAGTAAGACTACACTTAATGCTTTTTTGGCCAGTTCATTCATGTTTTCTTATTTAATGACAGTATTTGGACCAGTATTATTTAACTCTATCTTTCAGACAAAATGATACGCCATCTAAAAATATTAACATAAATTTCACTATAAGAGGATTAAAACCAAAGTATTCTATCCAAATTAATTTAGGTAAGTACACTAGATAAATAAATCAGCACCCTTCAACTCTCAGAAAGCACTTCAAGCAATTTCAAGTCATTAAAAATACTTTTAGTTCTAACATTTTGGCTCTTAGAACAGCCTTAATGGTTATATGACAGTATGTTCTACTACTGGCTGTATGGCTTTTATTACATGCCCCGATCTATTTGATGATCATGGCAGCTTTTTAGAGAACTACAAAGAAAAGCTGAAATAATGAATTATTTTTCAGACAAGTCTAATAAAAGTGTTAATCAAAAATACCATAAATGTCAGAAGCTCTCATAAATCCTAGATTTTATATATTCCTCTTTCTAAACATTCAGCCAATGGAAGAACAATCCTAAAAGGGAGTGGGGGGGAGGGGGCAGAGAAGCAAGCCAAGAAAGAGAACAGCACTCCACATGCATTTACAAAGTCCCACCAATATATTTATCTGATCTCATTTGCTGATTTATGAACTAGCATTATTCTCCTATGACTTAATTTCTGACAGCTTATAAACATCTCATATAGATGAATATGATTATGCTTGATTTCTGGTTAGATTATAAGGTATTCCCATATGACAAGATACAGTCAATTATTTCCCCCTTATGCTACTATTATGAAATATTAGTGGGTTTAATATACTTCTATCAGAATAAGAAACACTCCCCAACCCACTTTGCAGTGACTTGCATGTCACTGATCCTGAGACAATGAATAGAAGATGTTTCAGAGTACAACTTGAAATGTAACTAGCTGATTTATAATAATTGTCCTTTTTTTGGTGACGCTTTTCAAGACTAAATGTGATTTGACCCTCTTTCCATCAACTGTTAAATCCTCCTTGAAAAAAAAATCCTCATTGGTAAGTGAGGAGAATATAACTACATATAACGTTGTAGATTTGTTAGCAAGAATTCATTTTGCATTTTTATGAGGTTCCAAGAATATTATGTTGGAAGATGAAATTATAGAGCTGTCAGTTATGTCTGTTGGATCCTGTACTGCTGTTAGTACGATGCTATGAAGTTTCAGGAATTCTTTGTGGGGTTTCCATAGAGCTGTGCAGATGCTTTGTTCTACCTATGGTGCAAATACCTGCTAATTTGCTTCACTTTCTAACTGAAAGCACTGAATTAAATTAAAAAAAAGAAAAAAAAAGTAAAACCTGTTAGACGCATGATGCACAGGCAAAAAGACGGAGCTTTGTAACAGAAATCTGAGAGGCTTCCAGATCCCTTGATAACAGTGGTGCAGTAGATAGACATTTTTGGTTACAATATATATTTCGCTCTACCATCAACATACACACATAAATACTTACAGCAACACCTAGAAAAAATAAGTTGCCAATTGACTTTAGCATACATTCGCTATTGTTTCTCTTACAGTATATTCCTCATGCAAACACAGACTGTGTATATATAGAGAGAGAGAGAGAGAGAGAAATATTTTAGACCTTACAGAGATTCCACAGAATTCTTCAATAACCTTCATACCCAGAGGAGAGTCCAGTTAATTTAAATGTGTGATTCTTGGTGTAAAAAGTTAAATCTATACAGAAAGTTCCATGGAGTACTTTCAGGAGTACCAATGTGCCACCCCTGAGTGGTGCTCTAATATGAGAGCATCAAAAGATACACACATAGTGAACGTCAGTTTTTTCCAAATTTTGTTGAAGCATCAGTATGGAAGTATGGGTCTGAAAATCCAAGGAATACTGTCATTTGAATATATTACTTTCTTAAGTAAGGAAGTCTGTACTCATTACCTGAATAGTTGCATCCATACTTTATTAAGACTTGATGGATTGAGAGTGACAGGACCAATATGTTAGGAGAAATCCACACACGAAGGGGCAATTTCAAAAAAGACTTTATGTCTAGATTCACAGCAATTTTGAGCGTGATGTTTTTCCCAACTTATGTCCAACTGTATGTTTTTCTGAAGAACTATGACTCATCAGAAAAGCAGCTTGGTTTCATAGATCTAAGTCTGGGCTCCTGTCATTTGAGAGATGAAATGCTGTGCTTTTGGTCGGCACAACCTACGTTAACGGGGACTTTTCAGCTCAAGCTTCACCTCCTGTACCTGCTACAGCAGCAGTTCTAACGGGATACAATCGTTTCAAACTGAGATTTATTTCACTTCATTCTAATTAATCAGATCACTATCTAGCCATACACATCTGTTAACATGAGACACCAAAAAAAGGTTTCTATCGTCATCTGCAGAAAATGCCATGACACTCTCTAAACATAGCATGCTGTCAAAGATCTAAAATGTCAGAGGAAGATGGTGAATCAGACCATCAGATTAAAAGAGAATGACATGACCTAGGAAAAGGAGATTAATGAACATCGCAGCGTTACTGCATTCTGCTTAGATTATCAGATAGAACCCAGCATTTAGGTTTGAATAATACAATACACATAGATAATGGACAAGTTCACAGATATTGAAAACAGCATTAGCCCAAAGAGCAAAACATACACTTAAACCCATAAATCATTAGCAAGATGCAAGATTGACCAAATTACTAGCTAGCAAAGTTCAGTTTCCGCTTCCAATGAAATAAGCAAATTAAGTGTTTGGCAGTGTCAAACCTGGAGGAGGAGCACACAAAAGTGTGTTATAATATTACTTGTAATTTTGTATGAACTTTTCCAAAAGCATTACAGGAAGAACTAGGGTAAGCTTTTATACCAATTTAACTGATCATAATCACTTTGTAATCACCTTGTAACTTTAAATATGAATGGAACAATTTTTTATATAGAATCATATAAAGAAAAAGAAAACTGGAGGAACAGAGGAACCAAAGGAGGGAATTTGTTTTTTACTTAAAATGAGTCAGTATTTTGCTCTGATGACAGCTTATTTTGTTTTAGCAGATCTCTACCTAAAGCAGAGTGAGATATTCCACACTGTTGAGTTCAAGATCACCCAACTGGATCAATCTCAGGAAGTTTTGCTGAAAAAAATTCTCTGCTCTGCCACTTAGTTGTCCTGTGACCCTCATCAATTAACTTCACCTCTGCATGCTTCTATAGTTGAATAGAAGTGGGCAAGGAAATAAAGCAAACATTTTAGGGTAAAGACTCTTCTTACCACAAGCTTGCACTGTGTGCAGCCCAGTGGGAATTCTGATTTCACTTTGGACTGCAATGTGTATAATAACCCAAATAAAGCATAACAGGAGTTTACAAAATTATGCAGCTACAAAGATACGAAAGAGCAGCAAAAGAAAAAAAAGGCAATAAATTAATCGGACTTTAAAGTCTAACGATAAAATTTGGATAGTGCTGTGAGTAGTGTTAAATAAATGCACTTTGCTGAAAACCTTATTTATTATTTGATTATTCCTATAAGCAGACATGCCAGTTCTTAATGAACGCCTCCTTCTAAGATGACACAGGATAACTTGACTTTTTTTTTTTTTTAATTTTAGGGACATTAGCCTCATGAATATCTGTCCCAGATGGAGGTCTGGCGCAGATGTCTGCTTGTATGCAGAGATCATTGATCTCTGAAATCTGAGCTTCATATTAAAGACTTTGAGGATGAATCTTTCTTTTTGAGTGAGGAGAAAAGCTCTCTTTCAGAAGCAGAAAAAAAAAATCCCAAACTTTAATTTATTATGTCCCTAATCCTCATTAGAATTTAGTCCCACTGACTTCCCTTTGATAATAAAAAGCTTCACTGTCATTCTACAGAGAGTCCAGGCTAATGAGTGCAATATTGTACCTGAAAATTTAGTAAAGTTTTACTTAAAATTGCTGGTTTTGTAAGCCCAGATTCCCAGCAAGATCAGAGTTACAGTATTCTCTCTTGGACCTCTTGCAATTCAGGAAATCTAAAAGGTCTGCTGTTCCAACCAGCAACATTTCTAACTCATCACTCCGCATTTTACTCATCCTGTCTTTAAATCTGGCAGAGATCAGGCTGCTGTGAAGGGGCTGCCATGAGATCATGCAAAATGCACCAGTGAAGCTTAATGTGTGCAATGACAGAGGTACAGGAAATCACTAATTTCTCATTTTCTGCCTCTTCCTCTCTTTCCTGTCAAAATTCTAATTATATGAAAAAATTGCATTTAACTGACATTGTGTCAAGTAGTCATAACTGTTACCCAATACAAGTGCTTGACTCTGGCTCCCAAATAATAATGTTAATGAGATAATGCAGAGCAGAGGGAGTGTGGGCTGCCAAGCCTGTGCAGCAAGCTAGAGCAAAATTTCTAATGCAAATGATTTCCTCCTGGACACAACTGCATTTGATTTGAAGATTTCGCAGCAGCTTCATTTTTTAGGCTATATCATCCAACGTGCTACTTATGTCATCAACATTTTGCACAAACTTGCTTGCTGCCAATGAAAGCCTCCCTGAAATGTCATTACAAGAACTAATCCTACGTGCACCTATGACTCTAAAACTCTGCGTCATGACAGAAATACACAGAGACACCCAAACAGACAAAATACTGAGGACTAGGAAGGCCAGCACTGAAATGGATGGGACCTCTGAAAGTAAATTCACCAGGGGGTGGGGGGGGGTAAGAAATTTTTAAAATAACATAAACTCATGTTAGAAGTTAGACCCATATCAACAGGCCACTTGATATGTTCTTGCAACACAGACTTGCTCCAGACTCCATATTTTCAACCTACATCCTTCACCTGTCTCAAACTGCAGAACTTGTATCGTTTGTCTTGGGAAGTTATTCTACCATATCACACCATCATATCCAACACGCACCTTTCCTCCTCGTCAAAAAACTGTGATTTGCCCTTTTAATGTCTTTGTATTTAAGTGTAGCATCATCCTCTGTTCTTTCGCTGAGGAAAAGAACTAAAATAGATCTTGGTGGACAAAACTAAGCTCACATCAGACCTCAACATCTAAAACAAAAACCAACCAACCAAAAAAAAAAAGACTTGTACTGCCTCCCATTCTACTTTAATCATATCCACACCAAATGCCTCTAAGTTAACTAGTTTAAGAAAAAAGCATTTGTAGTAATTGCACACTAAGCTGGGCTCTTTGTAATTCTGCCTCTAATGGCACTTGGAGGTCCCTTGACTCTGAGAATTCTGTTCGGGCATCAGGGACAGGATTAAGGGACGCAGTCCTGTTGGTGAAAACACAAAACTGAACAGAATCAGCTACTTGCCATCCTTTTCTGTTGCTTTATACGTGCAGGGTCAAAAGAACAAACTACAAGTTGCATAGTATTTGCATTCCTTAATGAACTGCTGGAGGCAATTGGGACATTGTAATGATGAAGACAACCTAAACAGAACATAATTAAAAAACTTTTTTGTTTGTATTTTTTAATGCTGCAGTTAACCCCAGAGACACAGAAAACAGACCTGTTCAGAAAATGCTTTTACAATGACCTTTTCATCCTCAAAGATGCATATTGTATGTCAGGCAATCTTTGTAAGTATCTATGTTCTCTCTTCTGATTTACAATTAATTTGCTTTCTTTCCAGGCAGGTTAATACAGTAATAACAGGCGTTATGATGTTCTATACCCTGTTCTTCCTCTTGCTGTCTGCTCCATTTCAACCTTCAGTAACCACAGGATTTTTGCAACCACCCTCCCCCCAGGGACTCTTCTATCAAACTTTCCATTACATAGGCAGGAGCTGCACCCCTGCAGTTACGGTAAAATTCAGCATTAAAAGAAGGAATTACATTTTTCTCTTACACATGAATAATAAACCAAATAATTACATGATTAATCTCACAGTCCTTTCACTTCTATTATGGCTGAATTTTCCCAGAGTTTAGACAGAAAGACTATGATTACTTTGGAGTTAAATTGAATTGCAGTTCAGTCCTTTAACTAAAAAAGCAAACAAAAAACCCCACCTGAAACAATCACTATCCCCCCAACCCAAGAAAAAAAAAAAAATCACCAAAATTAGGATTTGTTTTTGAATGAGCTAAACAAAACAAATTCCACCCCTCTCCATATAATTTAAACTCTTTTAGTCTTGGGCTTATTTCTCTTTCGAATAGTGGTCTCTGAAAGTAACAGTGATTTCCCCACACAAGTCTTTACAACTATTTTTTTTTTTCTTCTTCAGTATTGCTAAATAATAATGTTCTGTTCCAGAACTTCCATAGGCAGCTGCTCTAGACAAAATAGTTACCATCTCTCACTGCTCTCCCTGGAAAGGAAACAAGATACTGCCTACAAGTGGCCACTTCGAGAAAGACTTCCATCTCCTCCAGTTCTCAGTGAAGCCGTTTCTCCCTCTCCTCAAAGCACAAGAGACCACCAGCTGAGGGCAATGCAAGAAAAATCAAAGGTGATGGCCTTTCTAAAGGAGGACAATTCCTCATAAGCTTTTCAGACAGGCAAGGTTTTTATATTTTAGCCTTTCTTGATGTATTTCTGACTCCTCTGTTTAGGACTGATGTGACTGCCAAGTGCAGGAAGCATTCCTGATTTGTTTTTTTTCCTGAACTTGACAATAGAAGGAATTAAAATACAGGATTGTGTAGGACACAACTGGTGAAAAAGGGGATGTCGCACTTGAAATATTCTGTAAGGCACTAAGAAAATAAATCAATATTTTACATGTGGATATTTTTATTTTGCAGTTAAGAATACACAAAATATAAAACTATTTTCCTCTGACATTACTAACAATAATTCTGTATCAGCTTTTATTTTTAGCAAAGATGACCTCAGAGAACCTTAATCTTTTTGTCTGTAGCTCTATAGTGTAAGCCAAGACAATTGAACCCTTTTAGTAGTAACGCTGGGCGCTCAGAGAGGAACTCTCAAGTACTATTATCCCGGATACCATCAAACACACTGTAATTTGTGCTGTGTATAGCAGTTTTGAAATGTGTCATGGAGATGGAGTGATTCATACTTTTTATTTTTCTTGACAATAGATGTTAATATTTTCTGGTATTTAGAGTGTCAGCTTTTTGACAACTTACATTGCATTTTGGGTTTGGGTTTTTTTTGTGTTATCTGAAAACTAAATTGTATGACTTGGTACAAAATAAAGCCTATCACTTGACTACCACTTGGCAGATGCTTTCACAAAATAAATATCTTGTGAAGAGGCAGTAAAATCTTGGGGGGGGTGGTGATGGAGAAAAATGGGGAAAAATTCGGATTATGAAGACATTTGGATCTCAATGTGAACAACAAATTTTGAAGATGGGTTTTTTTTGGGGGGGGGGGGATTTACTAATTTACGATTATTAAAAACACTTCATATTGTGTTTTCAGAGATATTCACATGTATGAAAATCCTGCTATGCAAGTAAACTTCAGAGTGCCCTTGAAGGCCCCATGCAAAGCTTCCAGATAACACTGACTGTACTTAAAAAAAAAATAAAATAAATTAAAAAAAAAAATCACAATATTAAAGTCTTAGTTCTGCTCTTTAAAAAATTACATTTTGCCTTTCTTTCTCGGAAGCAGTAGCATGGAATAACTCAGGTGCTATGCTCTGAAGCATAGAGCTTTTTTGAAGCATTGTTGAAGAGCAACATAACACAAAAGTTCATACAAAGAAGGAAGTATCAAAATGGGGCATTTCTAATAATGAGGAGGTAGCATAGCCTGTTACGAAGCTCAGCACACAAAGAAGACGAATTATAGATTTATTTCAGAACTGCAGCCCAGTCTCATACATCCTAAAGGAATTTGACTTCAAAGCTGCCTGTGACATGCTACACGCATGCTGGACAACAGAAGAAAGGGACAATGAGACTGGCAGAACTGCTGTGTTTGGTACTGGTGTCAGGATCATCTTATGGTTCATGCTTTGCCTGGAGAAAGTATCTAGGAGCAACTTGCCTCTTTCAGGCTCTCAAAAAACTGTTGCTGTGATGAAGGAAAATCATTCCCCAACTCCCAAAGGAACAATATCCTCTGCAGATTCTTTTTCCTCGCTCCCTCTCTTTCCTTTCTCCCACATCACATAGCAATAGCCGTTAATGAAAGCATAATGGCTCCACCTATCACATATAGGAATACTGGACATTTATCAAAAAAGTTAATAATGTGACCGCATTTACAGTAACAGACTTTCACAATAAATTAACATACAACAAGGTAAGAAAAGGATCCAACTTTCTCAGGAAGGGAAAGAGATGTAGTAGGAGAAAAGAACGATTATTACAAGCAAAGTATCACCTGGTAATTTCTCTGATAACTCCTGTCTAACAACTGAGGCTGTAAAAGTGAAGCTAAAGAGATGACAGTTAAGTAATAGCACTGTTTGGAACACCAACCCACACATATTCATTCAACAAGGTCAAAATCATGGGATACACCTAAAGGAAAGGCCTATAACATACTAAGATTGATTCTTCTTATACTGTAGGGGACTTTGTCTCTGAAGTCTAGACTTCCCAGAAAGACAAAAGCGGGTTGAGCACTGCAGAACTTTCCCAATTCTAGTTGTCTGTGCACCAGTAAGATACAGCAAAACAAGCAAGATTAGTAAATTCTGGAAGATCATTGACCAACACATAGCTCCGGGAGTGAAAAGGAAATACTACCCAGAGCAGAAAGAACCTCTAGACCATCTCTGAAAGTGTGGAAAACAACTAAAAATTTGTGTCCTTAAAGCATGTCCTTGTGTCTGGAAGATATGAGGGTGCCTGTAAAAAACACAACAATTTGAAAATAGCCTCATTTCTGACAATAATGGGCTCTGTAGTACTTGAATATTTTATTAACCATGTCCACTAACGAAGAAGATGCTACAATGGAAAGACTATGATGGTACATAAACATCCATAAGACACCTAAGTCCGCAAAATTAATTCTGTAATTTGGCTAATTTACAAAAAATCCCCAGAGTTGCCACAGGGAGTTGTTTTGTTCAGCATTAAGCTTATGTAGGATCCAACATTATAATGTGTTTGTAATCCAGCAGCAGTGAAGACGATGCTGTGACTAAATCCTCTAACAGGCTTCATGTGATAATGGAGTTTTACCTAGTGGAAATCCTGTGAATATAACTACGTGGAAATCCAGGCAGTTTAGCCTTTTTTTGAGCAGGGCTGCCACTGCTATAGCTGTCACATCAAAAGAAGCACATCCCAGGCACCAGCCTGTGGAGCATTCTCCACTCCATGGCCTGGCCATGGGACAGCAGCCAGTGGAAATGCAGCAGGAGTGCAGGTAAGGCGCAGCCTGATTCAGCTGAGAACAAACTAGGGTTTTGCACCATGGACATATGTTACTCTGTCTTACAGTCTTTGTCTACCATTGAATAAAAACAAAATAAACCCCCCAAAAATAGTCCCAGAAGCAAATCTCTGACTCTTTGCTTGCCACCAGAGGTTAGTGCCCCAGCTTCTAGCCTGCCAGGAGCTTCTCTGCTGCTTCTGACCACTGGCAACTACAGCACTCCAGCATCAAATAATGGAATATATCATACTCATACAGCATATATATTGACATGATAGCTGTGGCCCTCTCCTGACACTTAGGGTTCAATCCTTCAGGCTGAAAAGGGCCTAGAACCCCTAGGTCTTTCTGTGTAAATGTTTTAACCATTAAAGAAGAAAATCCACAGAAGAATCATCCCTGTGAACTTATAGTTCTGATTGGTGAAGCTAAAAGCTGTTGCAATTTTTTTTTTTTTTTTTTCCTAACAGTATCCTGCCTACACGAAAGCACCCATCTTCTCAACAGGCATTTCCGAGATTGTTATACGTAACCTTGTGTCTGCACAAAGTTAACTATAACATTTGTGATACGCATTCTCCGATGCCAGCAGCATAAGGTTCAGTTGCTTTAGGCTCTATTTTAATAATTTTCTCCAAGTGCCGCTTCTGTAGCGAAAGTCTAATCTCACTTTTCTACAATAACTACTACTATTTGTGGTATTATGGTAACCATATCTGACTCATCCTACATTAAAAAAAAAAAAAAAGGCAGAACTCCCTCATTCAATAATTCTTGCATCAGGCTTAGCTGCTTGCTCTTGAGGCAGCTCTTCTTTTAGAAAGATATGCAGCTTTGATCAAAGATTTCCACTAATGGAAAATCTATCATATTCTCTGAATGATGCATTCCAATAATAAAATACTTTGGCTTCTGAAATGTGCATCATCTTTCCTGATCAAATTCCTTGACTTTCAGGCTCAGCCTCAGGATCTTCTTATGTTGTGTCTTCATGATAAATGAATCCCCAATATCAAGCTTCTACTCTGTGTGGAGTAGATATGTCACCCTTTACACTTACCTTTGACAACAGAAAGCAAATAGAAGAGAACAGAAGTGAAAAGCAAGCCCCCATATGAATTTGTTTAAGGTTGGCTCAATGTTTTTAACAAAAGTGAGTTCAGGTCTCATCTTAAATACAAAACAGAATTTTTCCACCTCCAAATCAAGAGTCAAGCACAGAGGTTCAGATTTAATGGAAGACAAAAGGGAGATTCATTCCCCCCCCC
>VYXH01000326.1:410242-423246 GCA_013397275.1 Burhinus bistriatus
AAAAAAAAACAAAACCAAACACAAAACCTTCTCTTTGCAAGCAGTGCTGTCAGTTATTATTTTATTACAATACTTGAAATAATTGTTTATTACTACTAAATCTGCAGCTTCTGAAGGAATTCCATAAGAAACCTCTCTTAAAAGAAGATTTGAAGTTTTGATGGTTACCAGGAAAGCATGAAACGTGCTCCTGTCTTAACTTAGTGAATCACAAGTGAGAAAGGGTATAATTCAACACTAATATTTTAAAGTCTGACGATTTTTAAGCTAGCTGTATAGCTATTAGCGTTGTGACTCACAGGGACAGACATAAACCTGATCTCAGTAGAAGAGCAGACTGCGTAACAACAGTCCATACCTGATTTTGAACTATTCTGAGTTAAAATTACATGCTGTATGGTCAGAATATTAAAGAAAAGGAAGAAAAAAAGGAAAGCTAATCTCAAACAGTCACCACAGGAATGCCATTAAAATGTCACTCATTACACTAAAGTTGTAAAACCAGGCAGCAATGTTGTCTCGGTAACTGCTATTCAATTTTGGATGGAAATGACCAGAAGTGACAAGCATTTGGTACTTTGCAGATTTCAAACCAGTAGCAAATGGAGGAAAAGCACAAACTTCCTCATCCATTTGAGAGACTTGTTCCTATCAAAAGTAATTTCTTGATCTCCAATTAGAAGCCATTTCCCTTGTCACGGGAAATGAACAGGTCAGATAGAGGATACTAGTGAGGATTACTTTTTCCTTGCATCAAACATAATCAACACCCCTCCTTAATTATATCAAAGCAATATGATGCGGAAGGAAAAGGGCTTGGGTTTTGGTTTGGGGGGTTTATTGGGGTTTTTTTGGTTGTAGGTTTTTGGTGGGTTTTTTTTTGTTTTGTTTTGTTTGTTTTGTTTTTTTTTTTTTAACACCACAGAGCCTCCACAAAACCTCTAATTGCTGTGTTTTATATTTTCTAGAATTAATATGATTAAAATGTCCTCAGGATTCTTCCTTCATTTTCCTATCTAGCTTTCCAATGTAAGAGTAGAAAGGATTAAAATTTTGACTAGAAACTCTTCAACATCCATCTTCTAACATAAGCGATACCCTCCCATGACTAGGCTATGTTTGCATAACTGGGGTAATTACTTAGAAGAAACATTTCTCTATCAAGTCTGTGCTGAGGTGAATTTAAAGACAGTGAAGGATTCAGAAATCAAATCCTTTATAATGTTAACTTTTTGAAAGATGTTAACAAGACATATTAGCTCAAACAGAAGCTTCCTATTGACTCTCTGCTCTGCCTTCAAGGCCTGACCAAAGCAGATCTCAGACTTTAAATCTGATAAAACTCAGATGGGATTTGGTTTGTAAAAAACCAACAACTCTAGGCTTCAAAGTTTATTAATTCTTTAGAGTCCTCTGTTCTTTAGTTTTTTATGTGTCAACTAGATTTCTGTGCACCAGACTCAGTCAACAAATTTTAGCTGAAAGGGGATAGTGATACAAGATACATGTATCTTCCTGTAAAAGCAAACATCATAAGCTTGTTTTAACATCAAGACAAATGTAAAAAGAGAAATTAAGGTAGATTGTGTCAGCTGCAGCCTGGAGGAAGACTGAAGGCAAAATGAGGGAGTATGATCTTAGGTCAACAAATTTCAGGCCTATCAGACCTTGGACCTAGTATATTATGCAACTAAGGATCATTTTCTGGATGCTCAGGCCCTCCCCCAAAAATTTAAGCTATTGCTTTCTGTCCTGGCACCTGAAAGTAAGCAGTTCTCAGCTTTCCCCTGCTGACTCCTGAAAAATGCAATACAACAAGAAAAAAAACCATGTACCAAGAGCAAGCTTGGTGCTGGTTCAATGTTTTCCCTGCAGCGGTGAAATACCATGAAGTGCTTGGAAGCACTCACAAACAATTTTCTCAGTGTTCAGTTCTCAGTACTGAAGCTAGCTGTGGGTCAAGTCAATGCTAAGACAAATCTAAGCTTTACAGCTGTTGAAATACTTAAGCCGTACCAGATTTTGAAGTGATGTCATAGCAATGCAGTTATTACTTGCCTACCACAGGATCTGCTGATGGCAGTTGAAGTTCTTATTCATCAAGGGGCCCAAATAATTGAAACAATCCATCTGCTCTGTGTACTCTCTTTCTGCCTATACTGCGATTGCTTACTGCCTTGTGATATTTGCCAGTGATGTCATACTTAATCAAGCAATTGGTGGCCTGTTAGATCTCCAGAGAACTGCGCTGCACTCCTCTGCTGGAGCATAGGTATCTAAAACAATCCACCTGTTCCAAGCTTTCCTTTTGCAAAACCTGATGGGACATGATATTTGGCAGTGACTGTCATAACTGATCAAGCAATTGCCAGACTCGTGCATATTTCCTGAAAGCTGCTGCTGTTTTTCATCATGAATCCCAGATAATTGAAATAATTGACCTGCTCCAGGGCCCTGCTTTGACTCTAGCATTTTCTGCAATGGGACATTTGCCTATTGTCATATTTGTTTAAGAGCTGCAGTAAGAAGAGACTTTGATGTCATAGCATCACAAAGGAAAGTGACATTATTTGCAGAGTTTGTATTACTGAACTGCCAGACACTAATCTGCTCCCTGTACTCATACTATGACTCACAAGTGCACGTGCTAGGCTATATCTGTCTTAGTGTTAAAGAGGTTTAGGAAGAGGAGATGAGGCAAAGCATGCGAGCTAAAGTTTTGCAACCAGGCTGATAGTGAGAATCCCATTACTGCTCCCATACGATGATCACCGAGTCATTTAAACACTCCAGTGCTCTCTTGGTTAAATGGACCTCTCTTAAGCCTTTTTTCAGGAGTTAAGGAGCCTACAAACGTTTTACAGAGGACCAGGTACCCTGACTTAGGCTTTTCGCCACTTATTACATAGTCAAAGGACAGACTTGCCTGTTGATTGCTATAAAGATTTTTAGAATAGTCCGATTAACTGTACTAGCCATAAAAAGCTTTTATGTGTTCATCTGCTATTGTGAGAGTAGGGGTATAGATCTTACTTGTAGTCAGATTATATTGCTTAGTTTTATTTGAGTAGGATAAAAATACCACATTCACTCAACTAGATCACATCCCACTCCTGAATTTACTGTATTCATCTCAAGGATGGATGTTCAGTTGTGTTCATTATTCTGCTTAGCATCTGAGCAGGTCACAGACTGACTGACGGTGACTGTAGAAGTCTAGCATATCCGCAATAATCTTGCAAGAGTCACTCAGAGATTTCCAGCACTTTCATTAAGATCTAACATTTCTGCAGCTGTACTTTTTTAAGGGGTTCGATATTTTGCCCTGTACAGAGTACAGCATATAGAATTATTTTTAAAAGACCTCTGATAACATAGCATCCACCTCTAATAACACCCAACTTTCCTGAAGTCCAAGCTTTTCTTTATCTGTAGCTTTTCTTTTCAGCTCTTTATCTTCAAACAGATAACACTGAAATGACTAAAGAGAAACGCTCATTTTAAAGGGAGAAAGCACCTGAATCTTATACAGATGTACAACTAGAAAAGATAGCAACAACATTAGAGTTACAATTATCTACCCACTTAAATAAAGTTTTGATGTATTTTTATTTTTTTTTAAATTTGGATGAAAATGAAACCAACTCAGAAAGTCAAGATGATCTGTTAAGAGTAACAGAGTTTACAAGTAAACTATGTGATAAAAGAAATACATTTTCCTCATCTTACAGCAAGTTTTTTAGAAAAGAAAGTGCTAAGTGTCTCTTGATTGGAAAGGTTTGATGTATATTAGCGTAAAGATGAAGTCAAATCTTGACATCCATAAGAGATTTATGTTTCCATCAAAAAAAAAGTCAGCACCTGTATACGGGGACAGGTAGGTCTGGAGGTCTGTTGTCCAGAGAGCAGCTAGGCATTGCTCCACTTCCCTCATGCTCCTGACCTTCAGTGGTCCCTTCTAACCTTCAGGACCTAGCAGCATCACAGCACATGCAGCCCAAGCACTATAGCACTACTTGCGTGCCTTCCCCTCTTTGAGAAATATCTTAATTATATTGACAAACTAACCTAGTGGTAAAGTTTGAATTTCAGCTTTGTAGGAGAAAGGTTTATGTACTTGATATAGTACTCTAGTGAGTGTTTGTCAATCAATGCTTACTTGAGGAAAACATATAATAAAAAGGACAATTTTGTATATGTGCATGCAACTGTGGGGTGGGGGAAATCAACCTTTTGATGAAATAGCTTTTTCTTGTTTACATACATAGGTGATGACTGAATGTAGAGAATTCAAAAGAGTGACTCTACAGATAATTGGCCCTGACTAACAAAAGAAAACAACACTGCAGCTTTTTGTCAGCAGTAGCATGTAATTATGCATCATTAATTATACTGGCATGTCAATGAAAGGTCAGACAACACAACATAAAGGCGGAAGAAAGTACTCCTATACCCTGACAATGTTGTTATTCGAAAATGTTAGTGCTTACATCACAATCTTGAGGAGGAAGGAAAACATTTAAATCAGGTGAAAATCTGTGGTCTGATCTCACTTAAAAACCAAGAACATGAACTAAAACAAGGTGATGGGAATAGAGGAGGTGTTGCAGACTAACACAACCGCCTACCCTTTCAACCTGGCCAGACCGGTCTGCTCATGAATGGGTATATGTAACACCAGGCAGCAACACTTTCACTTAGCAGGGGGTCAGTAACAGCTTGCCAGCACTAGTACAATTCAAAGCAGAAGACCTAGCTTTCCTTACCACTGCATATGCCTTTATTAAGATAATCTACTGCTCTCTATGTTATTTTTATTTGATGCCTTCTCCCAGTCACCAGTCTGATTGCTCCCAGTGCCAACTCTTCCAGGAGGCAGATCTGTGATTTGTGATGCTGTGCCCCACATTCTTATTTGACCCACTATTAAGAAAAAAGGAAATTTCAGCTTTGTTAGCAGTGAATAGTGTTTTTTCTTAAGATAA
This sequence comes from Burhinus bistriatus, assembly GCA_013397275.1. Lineage (NCBI taxonomy): Eukaryota > Metazoa > Chordata > Aves > Charadriiformes > Burhinidae > Burhinus > Burhinus bistriatus. Next base: position 415,228 of record VYXH01000326.1, read on the forward strand.
GTCACTTTTAGCTGGATTCTTCCCTGTCCACTACATTGTTTCCCCTCCCCACTGCTTTATTCACACAGACTAATTTACCAGTGAATGATAAATAGGAGCAAGTTTTATGATTTTGTAAGTGTATTTCAAATGTCCTAGCAAATAAAAGACACAATAACTTACATGATGTCATCTCTGCATGCAATATATACTGCTTTTCCTGATTCTTTCAATTTTTCTTAATTGATTAGAAATACATACACAACCTTGAAGGCCAAAAGCTTCTAAGTAAAAAGCACACAGTGTACGAATATTTATCACTAATGAAGTCAACCATGCCTCTTTGCCAGCATCAAAGAGGCTTGCAGAGATATTCCAATACTGCTGCTTTCTTTCCCAAAGCAGGAGTGAGACTTGGCAATGAGTAGACATGGGCGAAGTTGTGCCAAAGAACATCTCAGGGATGCACCTTCTCACTGGCGGGCTGGAATTGGGTTAGGTGATCTACTGGAACGGGAATATCATGGCCTAAGTTGACAGCATTTGCTTCCTCAAGTTCAGGCTACTCTTTCCACAAGGGAAAGTTTGGTGCCTTTGGGGGGGGTGGGTATGTGTCTTTAAAAAAAGACTTTACCCCTATCTCCTCATACTCAGATATATTCCATTTCCCTGCCAAAAAGAACACAGAGTTCAGTTAAATATTGAAATTATTAGAATGTTGACAAAGAACAGAAAGGGATTGGGGAAAAAACATTTTAATTTTTCTTTCCAGCTCAGTAGAAAAATCCTGTTTTCAGCAGTTCCATTTCACGCACAAGCCTCCCTTGAGATACTAAATTCAAAGCCTGAAACTGCCTCCTTTCCTCATATTATTTTATCTTTTTGCATAATTATAGAGAAATTGCTAATGGTCACACTGAACACTTAAATTAGATTTATCGATAGGGCAAATCAAACATTCACGGCAAGTTAAGTTATGCAGGATACATATTTCAATACAGCACCATATCACCACAGTTGGTAACTTAAAGGCAAGCATTTAATTGCATGAAAATTTTGGAGAGAGGATGAGGGAAGTGGTGTGATGAGATGGTCTTTGAACAAACTTAGTGGAATAAGCATTGATAAAAATATCAAAGAAATAATGTTGAAAGTGATACTAAGCCTCAATAAGGAAATGCCCAAATCCTGGATTTGAACTTGGCGCAAAATGTAAGCAGAAGTGAAGTTTAAAGCTAGATTAGCCTCTCTTTCACTTTGCATTTCTTTTCACAATGGAGTTGTGGGGTTTTTTAAACCTGTGGTTTTGTCTAACTGCCCAGCTCTTCTAATGGCTAATGCAACTCTCTTTTCAAGTCTCTCCAAGCTGCTAGAGAACAACTTAGACACTATTCACTGTATCCAGCCTTCTGCTTAGGCAGCAAATGCTACTCTTAGACAATGGTTATCTTGAGTAGCTATAGCGTCATTAACTTGTCTCAAATGCCCCATTTTTAAAGATTGTTCTTGTTAGGAACAATTTTGGAAGAGTACAGAAGAGCTGAAAAGGGCTGAGTGTTTTAGATTAGGCTATTATAGTAAAATTGAGCACCCCAATCAAGTTCTCTGGTATCTAAACTGATTTATTGCATCCTAGCTCTTCTGTGTTAAAAGAGGTCTGACAAGACGCATGCATCAGAAATTTTGCAGTAGTGTTTCATGTTAGGCCTCCTCCATTCCCACAGGTCAGACTTCAATTCAGATTATACTGTTTACTAGAAAAATAAGAACTACTCTACCTCAATATTATATGAATATATCAGCGAGATGTGTCCAACAACTCTCATGCTCAGCCTAGTAGACAGTAATTAGTAGACAGTAGAGGTGATTTTGAGAGAATCCTTGATTCTTTCTGAGGGAAGTTAGCAATGATGAAAAAGATGTTTGACGGATTCCTTCTAAGACAGTACAACTACCATACCAACTCCTCTTCAGATACATAGCCAGAGCCCCAGTCTTCCCTCCAGCTTCTACTCTTGCCAATTCTACAAGAAGAAAGTAGGCATTTGGATGACTTCAGTGTACCTTACACCTTCCTGAAACAATGACTCATAAAATGAAAATTATCTTTTTGCCTAGTAACTGAATACTGTACAAGGATTTTATTTAGTGACCAAATAAACAAGGTCCCTCACACATCTCATAAACCCCTATGATCTTTGAAAGAGGTTTCAAAAATATTCGCTCAGTACTAACTGCTAGAGGGAACCAAAGGTAATCAGAATAATACCCAAGTATTACTTAGGGACCTAAATAGAAGATCATAGAATTATTTAGGTTGGAAGGCACCTGAAAGATCATCTAGTTCCAACTCCCCCCTGCCATGGGAAAGGACACCTCCCATTAGACCTGGTTGCTCAAAGCCTCAATCCTCTTGATTGCCACCTGGACAGGCACAGTGTTAGTTTTTAATCCTAAAGTTCTGTCAAACGTAGAAAGTTCCATTTCTTTCCATGAACAAAGGTGCCCACGTTTTAACAGGGAACTCACTATGTCTATCCATGCTAATATAGGTTAAGGTGCAAAATTACAGTTCCACAGCTGTGATTCCACCAGGGAATTCAAGCAGATGCTTTCAGTGCCAATTCATGACATGTTTTTAGGATAAAGTACTTTATCAGACAAATATAGCATCCATTTCCTTAAAAAAAAAAAAGTGAAATGGAGATGGGATCAGAGCTTTCTCATATACAGCATAGTTGCCAGAAGACTCACAGAAGTGGGAGATGCAGATTCAGCTTACTCTGATAAAGAGTTAATAACCTTTATCACCCCAAAAGTTGTCAATATCAACTAGATAATGACCTACTCAGAGCCATCAATGGTTTAATTTTTATTTTTTTCCCACAACAAGGAGAATAATTTAAGTGGAACACACCAACTTAAGACAATGAGAACTGTGAAGAACAAGACAGTCAGACATGGAAGTAAATCAGATAATTCTTTTAGAACGTGGCTGTTGCTGCTGGTTCAGTCCATGCCAAAGGTCTCCTATCACAGCAGTCTTTGGGAATATACCCAAGAGGGGATTTAGCTTTCCTCATATAATTCAATATTTTGTCTTAACTATCCGAGAAAAAAAAAAAGTTTTTTGACTGAGCTCTTTTTAATATGTTTATTAAGGAAGTGTAATTATTGCTTTGTAAACTAATGTATTAATGGAAGTCTAACTCATCCTTATTCTTAGAAAACTGTCACTTGTCAAACAAGATCCAAGACACAGAATGACTGGCAGGTTTTATTTTACCAAACCATGCTAGAAAAAGGAAGATATACAAGTTTTTCAAAGGACAAATAAAATACAATCTAAATTTACATTTCAAAACACTTGTTGAGTGCATGAGTTGGCAAACATATCTGTCAGTATTATCAGATTACTTTACACTTTGTATATTCTACTTGCAGTGTTGCCACTATTTATTCAAATACAGGTGGTCAGGGCCGTTCTCCTAATTTGTAATAAGAATGCTGTGCTTTCATTAGCAAAGTAGGCCTCTACGCCAGGACTCACGTTTATTGAGGCAAGAGTTCATTTAATGGAATTTAAAGTTTTAATATTATGCAATTAAATGTATGTCAACACAAATCAAAATACATAATGTAGGTTCTGTTACTACAGTCAGAGACAGGCGAGCAGACCCTTGCTCCCCAGGAGAGCCCTTTTGACTTGAAGAGCACTCCAAACTCACGAATCTTGGCATTCTCTGCACAGTCACGGTAGCCAGTGGAGTTCACATCTTTAAAGCACCTGTCCAGAATGACCTGGTAGTAGGATGGAGTTATCTCTTTGCAATTTTGACTTTTAAGAAAGCCTCATTTAAATGTGAAGGAAAATGCAAATATTTTTAGATAGCCTTAGAAGAACACGATTTGATGGTGCTTTTCATCCTCATATTTTCGATGATTACTACCTCAAGTCTTCTCAGAAGTAGCTGGGTCTTTCCATGTGTGCCCAAGCAGCTTTCAGGAGGGAGTGCAAGACTAAACATTCTGTTTTGAAATACTGCATAATGGTAAGTACAATAGAATTTGAATTTGTTGTGTAGTTTGCAATTTAGCATACATAAATTTCAGTTTTGCTAGTAATTCAGAAAGCTTAAACAGTTATTTAATTAGTCTAAGCTTGGTAATTCAGTCAATGAAAATTAAAATGTTTAAGTTATATTAATTGAAAACAATGTTAACAGTTAATTTTCTGAATGATGGAGCAACATAAAACCAAACTTGAGTAACACTACGATTAATTAATTGATTAACTAGTTCCTGTTGAGAAATTATATTCAATAAGAGTCTGTCAATACAAATTGCTACCAATTGCCATTTTATGAAGTGCCAAGAGTAATGGGTTCAGGTGCGTATTAGAACTAGTTGTCATGAATGCCAATTTACAGCAGAAAAATGGATTGTTTATCACCTAATTTAATTTCAAACAGCTAACTTACTTGTAATAACTCATTTCAGCATTCAATTTTCAAGAACTTCAGTGTTGTTAAAAGGAGCAGCTTGTTCTAATAAGTTTGCAAATTTGAATTCTTCTGTAAATAATTTAAAGCAGCCTATAACTCAATTTTGCCATTGATTACTTAGAAAATATTTAGCATTTGTGTTCAACATCCAAACACCACCATTCCTCTCACTGGCAGCATGTTTCATTACAAAAGCTTCCCTACTACAGCAATATTAGACTTCAAGAACATTGAGAAAGATGCAGTGTCCAATGTTACTCCCAGCCAACTCAGCAAAAATACCTTGTGGGGTCTCTTGGGTCATGCAGGCTAGCAAATATACCACACATGGAGGCATTTACCGTACTTTATTTATGCACATCTGGTCAGTTCTGATGTCCAGATGCTGAAGAAGAAAATGCAGAGAATAGAATTCTTGCTCACAGGTTCATAAGCGGAGTGAAAGGAGGCAAAGTTGCTCTGGTTTTGGGGCAAGGGAGGGATTTAGTTCATCCTACACTTTCTCCATCTTATTTCTGAAGTCTTTTAGATTGTTTGGTGACAATTGTGAACAACGGAAGTTTTAAGAAAAAACAATCTACTTGGAGCCTTCAAAAAACAAAGCAAAACATCAATTTCTTAATGGCTCCTAGGAAGTTGTCAGCTAGAAACTGTTTAACACTTAGGAAAAGACCTCCTCCTTCCAGATTTCAAAAAAATCACTGAAGTTCAGTTAGCACTGCCCAAGTACAAATATGCAGTTACATCATAACAATAAACTAAGATGACAAATATTTAAGAGTTTATTAATCTGCATAAAGCTTTGTATCTAGGAACCATGCCAATCTACGTCTACAATTGTAATGTATGTTCTTTCAACAGTTTGCAATTTCTGGAAATTTATATACCATCAGCCTTTTTCTTTACTTTGCAAACAAGGCATTGAAACCAACCATGCTCCAGCATGCTTGCAATAGGTACCTGAGAAAGCCCACCACCTTGTACTCCTATCTGCCAAACATGAGTGAGCATAAGGCTTACTGCCAGTTTCATTGACTTACTGCAACTACCTCACATCAGTATGCAGTATGTTCATTAGTTCACGCAGATCACTTTATACTTCAGAATAACTATTGTATTAATACTCCCCTGTAATCTGTGACTTCAAGAAAGACCAACCATAGCTGCAAACAAGCACCAATAAACTAAAAGGTTTCAAAAGCCTTTTCAACTTCCCTTTAATAACAGGAATTGATTTAATAAAGAAAAAAGTTCAACAGCAAAGTCTTTGAAATGCCACCTCAAAAACAGGTCAGATTCTTACTTCCTTGCTTCTCTCTTACTGCATGAAAGGCTGTCTGTGTTTTGCCTCATGACTTTTCTCCTTATGGGAGCTCCCATAGATCATTTCTGTTAGCAAAAAGGAATCCATTGACTAAGCCTATCCTGGAGCTCACAGACTCAGCTTCCATTGGGAAAACGCTGCAGGCTGAACACAGATATTGACCAACCTAGTTAAAAATATAACAGCATATAACCAGCACCACACTAGCATCGCTGTTTAGTAGACTTCACACAAAACTTTTTCATAAGCGAGGAAGTATTTAGCTTTACCTTCAAGTCAGACTAATAGCAGAACATCTCACTTCAACTCAAAAATTCGTGTTTTCTACAGAAAAGACTGATATTTCTCTCCCTGAGAACATTTAACTTGGTTTTCTGAGATCCATTTGCTCTGACTGTTCCAGGAACAGCTTAGGATGACCAGCTTCAGGAAGTCACTCTGTTCTTTCCATGACCGTTTTGGAACGCCCTAAACTGCTGTCAGCATACGGCAGAGCAAGGACAGATTACAGAAGCCCATTTCGCAAGCAGACCACTGCAGAATAGGTATGGCTTAGCACTTTAACACTGCAGACATACAACTGAAACCTCTAAAAATCTAATTCAAAAAACCTGTCAAATAGAGACTTATTTAGACGATGTTCAAAGAGCCTTTGGTAATAACAGAAATAACCCTTCGCCCGGAGGATTACTTTTGAACCTGATTGTTTCAGTGTTTTACTGTATTGATCCAGAGCTATACAGACACAAATGAAGAGGCAATCAGAGATGGGAAATTCTTAATCTAGTTTCATTGCCAAAGCTAACACCTCACATACCTACGCTGTCAGGAATCAAATGGTTATTCCCAACCCTGTCAGCAAGTGTTTGATACCTGAAATGCAAAGGGGGGGAAGATGGCATTTGAGTTTTTTCTTTTTAGGGGGAGGGAAGGAAAGTATTCTCAATTAAGAGGTTATGTATTTATTACAGCCACACTTAGAAGGTTCAAAAAAACTATCTATATCCACCAAATCAAGATAATAGTGTAGTAGACAAAAAAAAAAAAAAAAAAAAGCACTTCCCACCCCCAGCATGTCGTAAACTTCATAAAAAACACTTAATGCTTCAATTTTGAAAATAAATTGTTTGGAGCAGCTTTTCTGGAAAGAAATGTGTCCAGACTTCATTAGTTTGAAGTCTAACACACCTTAAAGCCTTACAAAATTAGAACTACAAGAATCTGCAACTGCATCAGAACAAAAAAAAGTAGTATTCCAAAGGTTGCAAGGCACTACCGTACAACTGAAAACCCATGCTTACTTTCAGTTCAACACTAGAATCGACCAATCCAAGTAGCAGTATACAATAAAATACACGCAGGTTATAGTAAGTTGTATTTGTGATGAAGTATCAACTAGTATTTCTATTGGCATCCTATTGACAACTGATATTCGACTCCACGCGATCCATTACTTTCATAATTACATGGTAATAAAGCCTTTCTAATAAAGCTTTCAGATGGTAAATAACATTGATATGTAATAAATTGTTATTTACCATTGATAGACACTATGCAGGAAGACAACTTTCCGGAAGATGTATGCATCACAATACAGCTGAATGCAAGGTCTTACTTAGGCACAGGATGTTATTCACCCTTAAGGGGAATTGGGAAACAGTAACAGATGAGTGCACTGATGCTTTTATACAGCATTTATAAGATCATGTTCATTTTTGACCAGAGCCTTACCAAACATGAAGCATTATCAAAACTATACCAGCTTACAATCATCTCTCAGATTTCATCCTTTGGCTCCAGTCCTAGTCCAAACAAGGAAGAAAAAAGCTGGAGAACTGCATTGCATTCAGAGAAGAGCTCCAAAACAATCTGCGGTCTGTGAAACATGCTTTGCAACATGAAAAACTCGATTTACTTTACTAAACAACTTTTAAAAGACTATTAAATCAACATCTGCAAGTACCAATAAAAGTACAAGACTTTGAGACCACTTTAATAGATGAAGGCAAAACAAACTTAAGTGACTCAAATTTATCACAGAGTTGATGCGTTATTTTAAATAGACACATAAAACCAGGTGAAAAGTATTAACCATTAGAAGAGTCTAGATCCAGGTCAACTCTGACTTGACTCAAGATGTGTAGAATTTAGATACCTATTTCTATAATGCTTGGGTTCCCCCCCCCCCCCCCCCCCACAAAAAAAAAAAAA
>VYXH01000326.1:423261-542183 GCA_013397275.1 Burhinus bistriatus
CCCCAAAAAAAAAAAAAAAAACAAAAACCAAAAAACAAACCCAACCAAACAACCAAACCCAAAAAAACACTAAACCAAAACTCTGTATTATTTTACTGGCACCTAAGTCCAAAACCAAATAAATTCCTGTTGGTACACAGAGAAGTTTTCATGTATTGAGAATATACTGCAGTCTAAACAGAATTAATGGCTTCAATGTTTGTGTCTTACATAAGCACATGCAGGAATACCAAAGTAAATATTCCTTTGCTGAAGTTTCCTACAGAACATCGAGAAATTCAGGATTAACTAGGCCAGAACAAAGCACAATTTTGTAGCTTAATGTTAATGTTACTAGGGAGAGAGACAAAGTTTTTGTTTCTACCTCAAAGGGGAATTCATGAACTGCACATTACATCTGTACAATTGCATTACAGGCTTGGACATCACTTGGCACAGAGATTAGAAAACCCATACCAAATATCTTCTGTCTCCCAGGACAGCAGCCTAGGTCACAGGTCATTTTTCCACCAAGCTTGTTGAGATCAAGGACCCTTTTCTCTCCAGTAGCAGTGTCACAGCTATGACAATCCATGACAAGAGCAGCCCACAGCCTTACATTCAGGTCACAGAGATGATTCTTTGACTCTGTTGGCTGATGATGGCCTGTAACACCCATCTCTCATATTTTCAGTGACTGAGACACTAAACTCCTGTACAAAGTATGAACACAACAGCATTCCCTCTGTTTTTGAAAGCAGAAGCATGAGCACCTAACTCCAGAAGATCATTTCTGGATGTGAATCCCAACTTGACACAAGAAGCTTTCTGCAGCCTGTTTTAGGTACATTTGAAGAGGCGTCCCTTTTCAGTATTCCCTTTTGGCTCTGCTCCACACATGGCTCTGGATTCAGCTCTGAGTCAGGCATCTAAAAATGGATTACTACAGTAACAGGCATTATAATCGCAAAATCTTTTGGGAGAAATTTATCCCAGCGCTTTTAAATTGACAACATATTTCTGAATGAGTTCTAGTTAAGCCTTGTATTTTTAGGAAGAGCTGTAGTAATTACTGGATTGTATTTTATAGCTTCTGTTATGCTGAAAGCCATATCTAGACTGAAGATAGAAAGGGCCAATATAAATACTGTCATTTATGAGTAGGTCACTGGATGGGGGCGGGGAGGGGACGGACGGGGACCAAACCACGCTGGGCTTGCTTCAAATTTTCTTTGTCAGTTTTCCTGTGTGTAAAGTGGGATGGATATCTACTGATATACAAGATGCATTTTTATACCTAAAGATGCAACTAAACATCATTTACCAATAGACTGTTTCAAATAGCTACAAGGTTACAGAAATTCCGAATTAGTCTAATATTTGCTTTCCCTCAAAGGTTCTTATCTACATTGTACAGAATTTACTATTTAAATATGCAAAACTATAAATCAGCAGAAGGACATTCACACTTCAGGGAGTCTGACTCCATACCCCACAAATACCACTCAGATTATAACAATGGCTCTTTGATAATACTGGAATAACCTCACTGGAGCCTTGCCAGCATTTCAAAAACATTTTGGGCTGCATCGTTAGTACAGTAATAACTCAGCTTCATTTTATAATGAAGGAAACATGAATATAAGGAAGGAAATCTCAGTAGTGTTGATTTTCTCCGAACACGCGAAAACATCAACAGGACATTTCAGATAGTGTTCATACAATAGGAATATTTGTTCCACTACAAAGATTACCCTTCATTCCTTTGAAATCCCTCCTTTTAATTTTGATGTATGCTCACACCATGTAACATACATATCTGTACTACTGTCTGAATCTATTGCATGTATAAATAACTAAGACTCCATTGCAAGTACTGCTAAAAAAAGAAAAGCTATGCATCTTTTCAAATACAGTGTCTGTTTAAACAGTATTGTAGTTTATAGGAAAACACCAGATTTCATGCATTCATTTTATAAGGAACCTTTAATCCTAGAAAAGGCTCTATAGATTATGCAAACAGATTTTAAAAAGGTTTGTTTGTTTGTTTTTTTGTAAGAGAAGTTACCTGGGTTTTCTCCTCAGAATCAGTAACAAAATCTTATCAGGAATTCAGATTAAGGAATTTCAGAATGCTAAAAATATTGATATTCTCTCCCCTTTATTCTATGCAAGGGTGAAACTCCTAGTAAACAACTGTTAAAGAACCACATGTAAACATCATAGGCATGACTGACTAGTTTCAGTAAGATGCTATTGAACATAGCCTGGTATGCATTAATTCTGCTTTTTAATCCTGAGTTTCTAGAAGTTGAACACAGAAATATATACTCAGAGTTTCACATCAGAAATCAAACAGGGTAGTACTATAGTTTTCCTATGAATAAGCAGAGATTGTGTGCCTTAACATCAGAGAGGATGCTTCAGCCCTGCACAAAGTAGCATAAACTGATTTCTGTCCATCTTCGTCAAGCCGATGGCCCTTTGCAGCAGTAGACTGCACCGGTACCACACCTCACTCCTGTGCACGTTCCCAGCACTGCGACGACAGCTGCTCCACAGCCTTCTTCCCACCAACCCTCTCCAAAATGCACCACCTTTCTCACTCACCTGTGCTACATGCATTTTGTGATCACACAGGACTGCTTTGCATAAAGGGTACGTACATTTATGTTCCCCTCTTCTGTTGCTCTGCAATAGTTATATAGATACGTTACTTACTGCAGCTACTGCGGCGGGGGCAGCATTTGGCTTAGGTCACAGCTTTTACTCACCCCATCGCTCACCATTTCACAACTTTCTGCCCTTTTATTTACAGTGGGTAAATGGACTCAATTTTATTTATCAGCTACTTAATCTGGTTTTAGAGACTGGGACAAAATGGTATTAATTAGCTATTTGCGATTGAACCTCAGACCACTGTGATTTTGAAAGGGAAAGATTTGGAGCTCCGCTCAGTGTGGGAAGCCTTATTCTCATTGCACAGATTGTTTCCAAGGTGCCCATATCACAGTCAGTGACACATACTAGGCTTTATAAGCAGCAAATACTTTTTAGATACTTGAGAACAATTGTTTTATTCGTAGCCTTTTTAAAAAGACAAATCTGGTACTGTTTGAGTCACTGTGGAAATGAGCGGAGGTGAACCAAACTGCCATTCCCTTATTAGCAGTAGGGAAGACAATATGACAGGAAGGATGCACAGGACAACATGACAAGAAGGATCCACAGGATTTCTTTAATTCCCATGAGTATTCCCCTAGTCCTTACCAAAGTAAATACTAATGCTGACTGCTCTCTAAAGCCATTAATTTCCAAGAGTTTCCTCTGCCTTATAACTTACTTTACAAGCATCATTTTAATATTATATTCTGTGACAGAAGAGCTTATAAAGGAGCGTAACGTGATAGTTCATTTGGCCTTACATCTCTGGTAATGGGCACTGTATGAAAGATGAACTTTCTTATCTGTGATGTATTATCTTTTGCTTGAAATATGGCTAATTACTGTCATTTGTTAGAGATGAGACAGTTGAGTATCATTTCTTGTGTCACATTGACTTCAAGTTGCTTATGATTGCATGAAATTAGTGACAGTGAATTTCTGAATACAAATTTTAGAAGATTCACTATGTATCTCTTAATAATTAATACACTGCCTTCACCAAACTTTCCAACTGAGGAAAAGAGTACCAACACTAATACTTAATAAATTCATTATCACATTAATTGTAGATTAAACTATCTATAGATATAGATCAGTGGTCTGCATTAGTAACATCAGATCATATACAGAGGACAGTTTCTCAATTTGTAGCTTAAATAATTCATTACTTTTACTTTGTTAAGTATTTGTATGCAGCGCTAAAGATTCATTTTCCAAGATAACCACTTCTCCATTTTCCAAAGCTTTTTTGTACGATGTACTCAAAAGTTTGCTTCCAAGATACAGATACAATAACCACACCAGTAATTCTGTTTGTAAATTCTATTAGTGCAACTGACTATAAAATCGATCCTGCTAAATTGTATGAATATACTTAACTGCAGCTGCCTGCTTAAATCAGATGGACTACTTTTGGAAGTACAGTTCTGCACAGGAATTTGTTTGAAAGATTAGGACCCACATCACATTATTCACAGTTACAAGTTAATATATAGCATTGTCATTGAATATGACTTATCTGTTGGAAGAGTTTAAAAAAGAACCGATGCTAGTTACACGAGAACAAGCACAAAGTGATTGCTAGGACTAAGCAGAAAGTAGATTGGAAGGACCCTGCTAAACAAGGGCTCAGACTCCATGACCACCTCCACTATGAAAGCAATTGGAGCATCCTTTTAACACACTCGACTCTTTTGTTCATACACCTTAGTGATCCAACATGCTTAGGAAAAAGGTATTTGGAATAACTCATTCTACAGTACCAGAAAGTACATAACTCTGGCATCTCCAGTTGACAACCAGAGCCAGTAATAAGATACAGTTTATGCTATTCAGATCTTTGCATGTATCAATCATATTTGTTAACATACCTATTGACCTAAAATACACAGTCTAGACCCTTAAGCACTGAAATGTGTCAATAAATCACTGAAAAAAAGATGATACCTTTATAATGTGGCAGGGGTTTTTTAATTAGTCAGATGAACACATCTATTCCAAAAATGAGGTACTGTCTATTTAAGTAAAACTTTACTATATTAAGAAAAGTGGCCAGCCTGTTTCCTGAAGGTGGAAAAAAATAAAACACATACTAAGGAAAAAAGTTACATCTGCCTGGACTACCTGATAGGCTTCAAAGGGGACACTAGCAAAAAAGTACTAACAGGCACTAAAGAGAGAAGATTTTTAATAGTGAGCTCTCTTAAAGTGCAGCTGGCATACACAAATAAGAAAACTATGATTGACACATTACCAAGAAAAAGAAGAAAAACCAAGCAAACAAAATCAGACCTAGAGAGAAAAACATCTTTCTCATTTACTCTTAGTAATAGGTACTTGAAACCTATTTTTTCTTTTGTTTCTTCTTTGAAGAACTAAAATAGCATTGCCAATTTGTACAGCACAGAAAACAGCTTTAGTAGAGTTCACTTTAACTGAATTCCAGCCAAGGCACCCTGCGTTAAACAAGAAAGAAGAGAGACTTTTCTTTCCACAGCTCACCAAGTTTCCAGGCTGCTTTGTGCGGTCAACCATTGCTCTTCACACAAAGCTCTTCCTGCAGCACCTCTCAGCACAACTTTAGAGCCTTTTCAGAAGAACCTGCAAATTTGTTATTTATTTGGATCTAGGTTTTTACAGCTGCTATTCCTAATTGGCTAATTTGTCAAAGCTGAGGACAGGTAAAAGCTTGTGAGTGGGATCTTCATTAACCCTTTCTGGTTTGTTACCCTGTGAACTGTGCCTAGTTTACCACAAACCCTCCAATAAAACCCTCAAAAAACTGAACTCATCTCATCATATATTGGGCCACAAACTCATAACTGTGTTTTCTAATTGCACATGCAATGCCAATATTTAAAACACAATCTTTAAAAAACATTGCACATAGTATACAAAAGTACACATTGCAGCTACTAAAATGTAAAAGTCGGGAAAAAATTCTGGAATTTATGGGGTGAAAAACTCGAAAAATATGTCTCACCAAGAAATATCAGCATAAAAGCAGATACTGATCACTCTTACATGCTGCTACTGAAGGAAGTACCTTTACAGCAGTTCTTTGATTACATTAACATTAAAGCTGCTCTAGTTTATGCAAGAACTTTATAGCCAACTTTATTCCATGCACACACAAAAAGTCACACAATCCTGAGCAACACAGACCTTGATTTTTGCTAACGATTTTCATCTGGTTAAGTTAGTAGACAGTACACCCAGAAAGTGTTCGCAGCCCAGAAAGCCAACCGCATCTTGCGCTGCAATGAAAGAAGCATGGCCAGCAGGTTGAGGGAGGTCATTCTCCCCCTCTACTCTCATGAGACCCCACCTGGAGTACTGCACCCAGCTCTGAGACCCCCAACATAAGAAAGACATGGACCTGTTGGACCAAGTCCAGAGGAGGGCCACAAAGATGAGATCAGACAGCTGGAGCACCTCTGCTATGAGGACAGGCTGAGAGAGTTGGGGTTGTTCAGCCTGGAGAAAAGAAGGCTCTGGTGAGACCTTATAGCAGCCTTCCAGTACCTAAAGGGGTCCTACAGCAAAGATGGGGAGGGACTCTTTATCAGGGAGTGCAGCAATAGGATGAGGGGTAACAGTTTTAAACTGAAAGAGGGGAGATTTAGATTACACATGAGGAAGAAATGCTTTACTCTGAGGGTGGTGAGACACCGGAACAGGTTGCTCAGAGAAGTTGTGGATGCCCCATCCCTGGAAATGTTCAAGGCCAGGTTGGGTGGGGCTTTGAGCAACCTGGTCTAGTGGAAGGTGTCCCTGCCTGCGGCAGGGGGGTTGGAACTAGATGATCTTTAAGGTCGCTTCCAACTGTAACCATTCTGTGATTCTATACACATAGTACCCATAGTAGAGAAACAATGAGCTGGGGACCACTTAAGCAAATTGGATGTACACAAGTCAACAGGACCAGATGGGATACTGAGGGAACTGGCCAACATCATTGAGAAAATGCTCTCATGTTTGACTGGTCATGGTGATCAGGTGAGGTTCCTGATCTTTGTAAAAAGGCAAACGCTACCCATATCTTTAAGAAGGGGAAGAAGGAAGATCTGGGGAAATTCAGACTGGTCATCCTGCTTCCCTGGGAAGACTATAAAGCCCAGTTCTGGCACATGAAGAACAAGAATTTCATTAGGAACAGCCAACATGGATTTATGAAAGACAAAGTTGGCCACACCAATCTGGTTACTTTCGGTGATAGTATGACTGGCACAGTGGAAGAGAGCAGTGGATGGCATTAACCTCGCCTTTAGCAAGACTCTCAAACAGTTTTCCATGGTATCTCTGTAAACAAAAGAGCGAGTATAGGTGGCCTAGGAGTTAGGAGGAAAGCCTGACAGTACAGGATTTGTTCAGTCTCAAGAGGAGAAGGCTAAGGTGGGATCTTATTGCTGACTCCGACTATGCCATGCTTTTCTCACAGGGATAAGACAATGAGCAGCAGAAAGAAGTTGCAAGAAGGGAGAGTCTGATGAGATATTAAGCAAAGGCTTTTCACAACGAGGGCAGTCAAACATCTGAACAGGGGCCAGTGAGTTTGTGGAATCTTCATTCTTCAAAAACATTCAAAACACCATCGGATGGGGCCCTAAGCAACCCGATCAAAGTTGGCCTGACTTTGCTCAGGGGGTTGGCTCATTCACAGTGTCTTTAAGTGACAGACGACTATGAGAGGTTCCTTCCAACCTAAATCATTCTATGATTCCATTGTGCATGATGAATGCTGTTTTCTACAGATTAGATTTATGCATTACTTGAAATTCAGTAAGTAAAAATATTGAATTTCAGCTTAACATGAACTCTCCTAAGAAGGATCAGTTCCTTGGTCCTATTAATGTAAAGGCTCCATAAGAGCTGACGAGAAGATGAGGTCTGTAGTGCTGTAAATGCTCAGCTAACAAATAGCTGCACTCATTTGTCAGAAGTGCTTGCCATGTTACTATCTTAGTGATCATAATGCTGAAACAGAATGGTGCTTGGAGAAGATCTGCATACTGATGAAGACAAGCTAGCTAGAGTTAAAATGGGCAAGGCAGAGATGAGAAAGGGAAAGCACTTGGAAGACCCTATGATTACACAGAAGATGTACCAAACAATGATCAATATGACCTGATGTATAGAAGAGCTTTTGAATTTCTGATTCAGTCCCAGCTCTCATTAATCAGCATTTCTGAATAATGCTTTCTGCCTTTCCCAGTTGATTTGAAGTCGTTGCCCAACATTCTGGAAGATAATGAGTTGATTGTACTATTTTCCTCTCTCAGGGTGACCACAGTTCTATGATATACTTGGACATTTTGAGCCCTTTGAAAAACTATCTGAAACGGAGTAATAGAATGTACCTCAGTAGCAAAGGCTATTACAGAGATTGCTGTAAAAACATCAGACCTACCCTTTGCTTTCTGTGCTGGCTTTCTAAAGAATATAAATTCAAGGTTTCATACCTTACCCTCAAGATACTCAGTGGCTAAGATGGCACGTCTAAAACACTGCCTAAAGGTCTGTGATTTCCCCGCCCCCCAATCTTGCACAATGGAACTTTTTGGAACAAAACCAATTCCAAGTATCACAGGAGATGTAAGTTCCTCAGGATTAGGTCAATAACGTAACCGAAATAGTACTTGGTCTGCAGACTTTCCCAAACTTCCCTATCATTTATCCCAAATCCTAGACAGATTTCTCTGACTTTGCCCTCTCTCACATAAATGCAAGACAAAATGTATGCATCAAACAAAACAAAGCATGACATCACACACTCCTACACTAAATGCACTGGTTTTATGCCATTTCCTGCTGTGAATATTAATGGTTATATGCAGCGCATATGCAAATTGTAGTATTATTTCTAGGCTTTGGGAAATATGGTTTGGATTGCATGCAAATTTTATTAACATATTACTCAGCAAAGAGGTCACATTAGGGGAGATACAGAAGCAGTTTTGTGTCATTTTATGGATGTGTATTTTGTGGATTTTATGGATATATAATTGTTGCTTCCAAAGCATGAAAGTATCTTCCTGTATGGCCCCACGTTAATTATTTCTTTCCTTCAGAGATCCTATTGTTTTTGTGTCCCTTCCAGTTCTCCTCTTACTTCCTTTTCACCTTGAGCTGCTACATCTTTATGTAACTAAAAGAAAGTCACTAATAAGACAGACATATGCATTACAGAAGCTTATTTAATATCTTCTTTAGCTATTTATTTTGCAAAATAGTGGCAAACTGGTTATAAACTTTTTCTAGACCATAATCACACTGTGCTTTGCACTCACTTCAATGGATATTGTCCATAGAAGTTTCCTACTATAACAGAAACAGATGCTGCAACTATTTTGGAGAAAAATAAAATTAAACATTTAGATTGTAGTACTACTTCTACCACTTAATTATACTGGGAAGTGAGAAAAAGAAATTTTATTTCAATTTTTTAAAAAGCTATTTCTGCCATTACTCTGCATTTAACCATACACACAATTCCCATATTCCTTAATAAGTCCATCAGAGTAGGTATACTATTTCACTAGCCGAGTTTTAATGGTGCTTTAGCAGATATATATTCTGCTGGATTTGGCCCTGATGCAACTCTACCTTTCTTGAGTTCAGCAAGTGAGTGATGGGAGAATGTAACTCAAATGACATTCATGATTAAGCCTTGAAGCTGCACAGGAGTACATGACAGTAAGTTTTGGAGAGTTTTTTAATGCATATTCAATTTATGATGTTTGGCTGGCTCCATTCATAACATAATGGTAACATATTTTCTTTCTTTTAATATGATTTTAACATATTCTTCATACAAAAAAAAAATGAAATATGTACTTTATGGCATCCATATGCCCAGAGGAAAATGATCTGACTGGATCTCGTTGCCAGTCATCTCAGCACCTCTTGGTATATTTAGTGGCAATCTTACAGAGTGTCTCACACTTGTGTGTTTTGTGTTGCAAAATACAAATTATATTTGTGAGTCACTGGGTAATGCTTTTCTTTTCTGCACACAAACTGATATTTAAGTGTGTTCAGAGAGGTACATTTGATTCCTTCCGATTCCTACAATTTGAAAAATTCAAATAAAATAAATTGCTTGTCTACTTTTCCAAAAGCCCAGCGGCTTTTCCTTTAATAACCATTAAGTTGGTTGTAGAACAGAATAACGTTATTTATTAACTCAGCTGGTTCAATATTTATACATCTTTTTCAAAGGCCTAAACAGTTGAGACAAGAAGCTGACAGCAAGTGTCTCTTTAAACTTCCCAGTTTCTTACTGAAAGCTGGATAATAAAGATAAGAAAAGGGTCATCTTGCCAAGGATATAGTATAAGGAATAGCACTTGGAAAGGCAAAATTCTACTTTAAATAAAATTCCAATAACGTGACTATATACCAAAGATGAAAAAAGGAAAATTTTATTTCATACAAATCTGTTAAAAACTTTATTGCTTCACACTAATGAACAATAATGTTTTACAGTCTTTGTTATAGGAAGCTCTAATAGATTCGTAAAGTACACTATATTTATAACTGGAAGCAATCACATATCACAAATACTGCTTACTTTTTAAAGGAGTTCCTCTCGTAGAGATGGCCCTGATACAAACTTACTGATGTTCCCAGTTTCACTGCAGTCTAACGGCCTTTGCAACTTCTGCTTTACTGCAGTATACCATTCATAATCTTTTGATTTGCAAAAGAAATTGTACAAGGAGAAATTCCCTTCAGGACCATTAAAGAACCATACCATTGGGCCCTAAATCCTGACTGAGCCCACCCATTTTTCAAATTCTAGTATTATGGCATTTTCTGTAGTACACCTTATGCAATGTTTCTACCTCTGCTTTGCTAAAGCCAGTGAATGGAATCCACGCCCTCTAATTTACATACCCAGCCACCTCATAGACTCTTTTAAATTTTGGGTTCCGCACAACAAAGAAGTGATCTAGCCTGCCTGTAATTACTACCACACCTTTCTAAACAATCAGTGTGAAAAAAGGAAATTGCCTCTCACAATATGCAAAGGGAAAAACAGGCCTCCTCCTTTTCCACCGAGAGCACAGGTAACAAGGAGGAACGTTACGCAGCACGCTGACATTAAATTCTCCCAGCTCTGATGATGGGCACAACGCGAGCAGGGCCCACGTTTGCCTTTTGTACGGTACAGCAGACGTCAGAAGAGTGATCCCGATCCAGGTAAGGAGAGAGCTGAGCTTCAGGCTCCACTCCGTCCAGGGGGTTCACGGCCTACCTAAACAGGAACATGCTCCATATTTTTTCCTTGAAATTGAGCCACGATGCAACAAGAAATTCAAGAGCCATGACAGCCAAAGCGCAGCAGGGAGAACTAAAGTGAGACGCCGAGGTGGAAAGAGCATACTCTGTAGCTCTGGATCCTGCCCACAGGGCACATCTTCCATCTGCCCCCTTCCAGAGGAGTGTCCAGGTCACCTGAGCAGTCAGATTCCCTCTAATCTGTTCTCCTTTTGCCACCTGCTTAATCCACTCCTGTAGCTGCAAGAATACGGTTGTGCTCCCACAGGATGCCTGGGGCTATGCAGGTATAGCTCCCCTCAGGCTCTGTGCTTTCCTACCACACGGACAAATGCTATACTCACTCCATTATTGTGCAAAAGGTTGCCATCTTCAAAATTAGTTTAGTTGTAGTCCTGACCACACATGATATTTCAGTCTTTTCTGTGGACTCAGGCAAAGCTTAGCTAATAACTCTCTGAAAGAAGACTCTGTAGACCAAGTAGGAAAGTGACTGCTGGGCTGAATATTCTGGGAAAGTAAGCAAATTGGATGGCTCTCTGAAGCTTAGGCAAGGTTTAGATATCTGCTGTCCAGGGCAGGTGCATTGCCTTTTATACAATGAATTCATATTCACTTCAGACTCGAATTTAGTTTGATAGAAGTTAAAGAACGATAAAACTTCAGCGAAAACTGGCACAACCTATTACAGTATCCAACAATACATGCAGGTTGTCAAGTTCTGTGAAGAAAAGCAAAGGCACTGCACTTTTGTCTCCTGTCTGCTGCAGTTTCAATACGTATTGTTGTTGGCAGGAAGAACTGAAACTCAAGTACAGAGCTAGGCTATGGCATGCAGTCTCTGAAGCAAAGCTAAGGACTATAAGTTGCTAAATATCAAGCACCACAATACAGTAGCCAGTTCCACCTGGAAACATGGGAGATAGCTGATGAAATACCATAGTTCCTGTATCTATTTCTTCTTCTCCTTTCCTTTTAAAGAGAGAAGTGTCCTACTTTAAAGATGAGAAATAACTTTTGATCTAAACCCAAAAGAAGTACTAAGAAAATATATATAACTAGAAAGAGGAGCCTCTCAGAGAATGGCACGTGCAAATGGGGTGTACAGAAAGACCCAGCTGATCAAACTGAGAAAAAATTCAATCTATGTGCTTTTTAGTTATCCTGATAGCATAATTATTTCCATGCTTTGGCATGTTCAGTTTAAACAATTCTGAAAAAATCTCATTGGCACAGATTTCCTATCCAAAGGCAAGATTCCCATAAGCAAGTCTTGTTCAAAGACAATCCTAGAGGTACATACATATATATTTTGTTTTGCATTCACTGAATTTTGTATCTATCTACTTTATGAAATAAGATGTTGGAAAGATTGTATTTATTAATTTTAATGAACATAGGACACGTACAGTGTCATTATTCATAACATTTACAGACACATCTAAACACTTGTGCCTGAAAACAATCAGAATATTTATTTTGATACTTTCAATTTGCAACTATGCATAATACAATAATAACAATTTCTATTCACAGCATGCCAATACCACTGAAACACCTACATTTAGCTAGTCAGCCAAAATTCCTGCTAATTGTTCCAATTGAGCATGAAATTTGTTGGCAATTTTGTTCGAGACAAATCATATATTTCTATCCAAACAATTTCTATAGTCATCTGGTACATGTGCCAAATGAATTTTGTGAAGTGGAAAGATACATTTTTGTTAAAAAACATGAACAAAATCAGGTTTTCAGAACTAATTGTGAATTCACAGATCCTATAGCTCATAAGCTAATAAGCAAAGGCTTTACTCTCTTTTTAGTATGAAATATTAAGACATCAACCTGCATGTAGAAAATCTCCTATACATCAAGTTTAAGGCGTTCTTACAATGTCTGTTTGCCCATGAGGGTAAATTAACTCAACAGACATAAGCAAGCAAACAAGAGAATGTAGGGATTAAAAATGTGTTTTCTGTAAATTTAGGCTCCGGATACATTCCAGAACCAATCTAAAATTTTTTTAAAACTTTCTTTAAATTAAGGACTCTGACAAATCATCAACAAGTTTTGAGGTGTAAGTATACATTTTTGCAATCAATACACAAAAAAATTTGGTCTCTGACAAAACGAGGTGGCTTATTCCAGGCAGCATTTGTCAGACTATTTTTAGATTTCCCATATACCGAAGGAGAAAACTATTACTTAAAAATTTTAAAATATTGTTAACTTGATTTTGTGCAAGAAATTGAACATCCATACATTTTACATTGAATAGAGTTAGTATACATAACACACACAAAAAATCATAGCTGTGACCAGTAGGCATGAGCAACTAGATTAGGTATTTGTTCTGAATCACAGGCTCAGAACATTCACACATTGCTAGACATGAATTTAAAGAGAAGTAACATAAATATTATGCAAATGTAAAGATATTTAATTGGGCAGAGCTTCACTGTTGTATATGACCACTGAACAAGGAATTAAATGGTGTGAAATCTAAAATTCTTATTTCATGAAAAACCTCTCATTATATGAGGAAGGAGTTATTGCAGGCACCAAACAACACTGCTTTCAGGTAAACGCTTTTCTCTAATGGAAGACCTACCGAATGTGAATGTTGCGTATGATATAACATACCTCACCCATGGTATCACAAAAGGATACCCAAGTTGAATCAATCATTTGCAAAGAAGAAAAAAAAAAAAAAAAAAAATTGAAANCATGTTGTTCTATTACTATAAAAAAAAAAAAAAAAAAAAAAGATTTGAAGACAGGATTTATAATAAAGTGACTCAACAGTTTTGGAGAAAGTATTCCGGATGAACAGGACTAAGGGAGTGGGCAGAGAAGAATGCACTGAGCCATCAAGGTCAAAGTGTAGCACAGGATAATGGAGTACGTGAGGGAGCGGACAGCAAATTTAGCATGATCTTTGAGTAATACGGAAAATGTGATCCAATGTAGATTCTTCTCTTCAGTGTCAGGTGTATCATCTTACTACAATTGTCTGAGATCTAGTAGTGTAGGATGCATGGACTTTGGAAGGCTATAAAAATGGTAATGCACCAGTTAAGATAAAAATCATTACATCATGAATACAGGCTTCAAGGAGAAGATTGAAGCTATTCCAGAATGTCCAGAATGCATTGGAATATTTTTTAGGCAGACCTACAGTCATGGAGAGACTGGGGGTCAGAGATTACTTAACAGTTTCTGATCTTGCAAGAAAACTGAGAACATAAATCAATGAAGATAACAGTACAAGTGAAGAGAAGGGTCAGAAACATTCAGTAACAGAAAAGTAATAGTGCAATGAAGGTAATTAAGGTGTTCAAACAACAGAAATGGAAAATTTTCATAGAGTATGCAGAAGGAAGAGCTAGGTGGAAATCAGAATAATAATAAAGACAGCTGAAAGGAAAGAATCTAATGGAGCTATGGGTACATAGTACTTGAGAAATGTTTGTCTAGCCTGTTCTAAAAAGCTTCCAATAAAAGACATTCCATCACCTCCCCAGGCAATTGCTTCCAATGATTCAGCTTTATTATGAGAAGTTTTTCCTGATATCCAGCCTAAACCTCCTCTACTACAATTTAAGTCCATTACACCTTTGCTACCTACAGTGCATGCAAAGAAAAGACTGTTGCCCTCCTGATTGCTACTAACCTTTTGCATATTTAGAGGTTATTATTTCGGCGCCTTTCAATAGTCTACTCCAATTTCCTTGACTTTTCCTTGTAGTTATATTTTCTAAGTTTCTGATTGCTCACATTGTTCTCATCTAGATTCTCTCTGCTCTGGTCCTCTTTGAGCTGCAGTGCCACAGACCAGACACAGTACTTAGCGAAGCTCTTTTCAATGCCAAGGAAAGCTTGGCTTACAGACATATGGACAATACGGGTAATCCAAACTTGGAATTAGCAAGGGGTAAAAAAATCCCAACTTTGCTAGGAAAGAAAAATAGTTGTTAGGAAAATGACAAACTCAGGGATGAGAGTTCTAAAAACACCAACTCCTCACATGCACATCCAAAACCTTCTAAGGGGTAGGTTACAAAAAAACAATCCAACCCTCATTTCTAAATGACATTGAAAAGAACAAATGGGGTAGGTGTCTCTAAACCATGTCTCTGCTCCCTTGAGTCCAGCTACAGCTTTTGCAGTCCCTGGAATCATTCAGAACAACCTGCAGCATGTTCTATGTAATCATGGCTGAACTGGCTCATAGACTGTATCCTACACGTGGCATTGCACCTTCCTCAGCACTAACAATGACAAAGATAGAAACGTGGATTAGCCACTGAAACTATCCTTCACCATCCAGAAGAATGTCTGGTTTTCCCACCTGATAGTGTGGGATAATGTCTAGTTATCCCACCTCAACAATAAAGAATAATCAGATTTGATCATATTTTAAACAAAATTTATAATAAATAATTAATAAAATTTACTAATACCTTCTTTAAAGAACCCAGAGTTCAGCTCCCCTATAAGCTTGCATCAGCAACACCCACAACTTTGTAAATTATATAGCATGACTTTTAAGTAAGAAAGAAGTGCAAGTATAATGGTCTTTGATAGCTCCTGTTGCCAAATATGCACTGCCTTTATGGTCACTAGAAACAAGATGACCATTCTAGGAACAATTTCATCATTATCTTCAATAAATTGTTACTTTATTACAAGGGGAAGGAAGTTATCCTCTGATACCGAGACTAAAATTAGGAACTGAGAATATCAAGGGGCAATCTGATGACCTGTAACAAAGAGTTGGGAAGAGTCTGTTCCTTGATATTAGACACTATGTCATCAAAATAATGCAGGTGTAATGCTGATGAAGCACACAGCTAGTTTCATTTTGTACAAAATAATGAAGTATGCCTAGGTTGCAGTTTCAAAAATTACTTACTGAATTATTCAAATTAAACAAGAAAATGAGCACACCTTAACGGAATTTATTTGTAAAGCAAGCTAAAAGCTCCTGACATCTTATTGTCAGGAGAAACCAGCAACACCACTTATTAGTATAAACATCAATTACCTAAACACCACAAACCTCTGGTACAAGATTTGAATGTGTTTTAATAAGTCACTCTGATTTCGAAGAGCCATTCTGGATATAATGATAGCTACTGGTGTTGGTGCATACCTTCCAATTCTTTAACTCAAATAAATGAGAAATAATGGCTGATCTTTGGTTCACAGTTATCACGAATGCCTGAAATTCAAAACTTATTTAATGTGCCGTAAATATTACTTACTGCTTGCTGGAGAAACAAAGCTAGATTTTATTTGAAATTCAAAACTCTTGAGATCATCTCTTACCTTGTCAGAAGTAGAGAACAATCTAATGTCTGTGACAATTCTACAGGAAATGCAGTAACTTGATGGAAAAATGACTGAAAGATTTACTACATGTTTTTCTGCAGAAATAATTATTAAAGAACATCGATTTGAAGAAAAAAAAGATATTCAGGTGATACTGTAAAGATATCAAAAGGATGATCATCATAAGAACAAATCTGCACTTGGTTCTTATGCAGGCAATAACACATCTGTCTTTACTCCAGCAGATGCAGCACAGTAGATGTTGCTGTCCAGAGACTTAGCATGACCATACATTAGAGTTTACTGTAGTGCCTACCTTACCCCACAGGCCTGGAGAAAGAATCTGTCCCTGTTTCAAAAAAAAAAAATAAATTCATGGGCTCTGAACAAGCTGAAAAATACTCAGAAATTACATAAACCATGACAGAAAAAAATATTTTTATTACTTTTCACTTAACATACAGATTAATGATTGTCAGCAGCACAGTGGAAGTGAATTTTCAAGAGTGATTTACATTTTGGGGAAAAAAATGTTGCCTAAAGGAGTCTTAGAATATGAAGACAGCCTAAATGATTTAGCTTTTGGGATATACTGAGCAGCAAAAAGCAACCAGGTCTGGAAACGGCTTGGATGTCCAGAAAAAAGAAATGAAAGGAATAAAAAACGTTTTAACACTGAGGGCACTGAGTGTCAAGAAGCGTTGTATCTATTGATCTATGATGCCACTTTAAGTTTTTATGATTCTAGTATTGAAAAAATTATGGTGGTATCACAAAATATCAGAATGTTCTCAAACTCTCTGGACAAGGTGCTTCTGGTGTTTTCTTACTCTGCTCTTTAACAGCCCGTGCTGTGTGAAACTGCTAGCAGGGGGACCTTAGGAATTCTTTCTCTTCTTTTCCCTGCCCCTGGAACACTGGCCACTTCATTGTAGCCCCACCTTGACTGTTCGCTTCTTGGGATCCAGAGGTTCACTGCCTTCCAGATTTCCCTTCCTCTCCTCTACCGGAGTAACTTTAGGCTACTCTAGTTTGTCCCAAGAGGGAGAAGGAAGAGTGAGAGGTGGCCTTCCTCCAGTCTCACCTTCCCTTGTAAGAGCTCATGTAGATTTCATCACTTCTCAGTAGGGGAAAGGCAATTGTAATGGAAACAGATGAAGACGCAGATTAGGGCTGGCATGGGTCAAATAGGATAATTGTGCACAAGATCAGTATCATGAATATCATGCCACAGCAGGAATACGATTGCTTCATAGATTTAAAATTAGGATACTACCATGCTATCAATATCATTAGCACGCTGGTGGCTGATGTGATACCAGGAAGGAAGGATGGCAAGGGAAAAACTAAGTTTGATTTCTTCTGTGTTAAGTTTAAGCTGACAATAAGATATTTAATAGTTGATATAAGGCCAACATGACAGAATGGATGACAAGATGAGACTTGTTGATGTCATGTCGTGAATCAGTTACACAGAAAGGCAGCCTGAAGAGGTAAAGATTGATGAATAATATGGTTTAAATGGGGAAGAGCAAAGGCTATTGCCAGTGCCTGAAAACCCACTCAGACAGCAGGAAACAGGAGGAATATGAGGCAGATAAAAGCTTTTAGAAGGAGTTAATATTAAGATACTGTCATTCTGTTGGCAATACATTAAGAAAGAGAGAGTGGCTGGTAAAGACTCCCAAGCAGAGAGAGAGACGAAAATAACAGGGATTCAACTCTCTTCTGTAATGTTTTCAGGATTTTATTTTAATCTGTTGCAAATTGCTGCTACCTGAAAATAGACCCAAATATTATCAGTTATATTGTAAGTATCTAAACTAGGCAATCAGTTTAAGTACAGTATCCATACTCTTGGGTTTTTTAGATATGGTTTCCAAACACTGGGCAAAAAGTGCCTTACTACTGCAAACTAAAACTCTACAGTGAAACAGTTACTCCGGATATTTACAAATAAATGCAAATAATAAACCAAAAGCTAACCAAATAGCATACTGGAATTACCATGTAGATAGTCATATGAATATCAACATGTATCAGACCATCAGTATTAATACAGAACACCAGCTGTACAAAACGACCATCATGTAAGTCAGATGACATTAATGAACAGCAGTCTTACTACACAGTTGAATGCGAGACTTGCAGTAATGTTTGGAACAGTTCAATGACATTACACTGTGCCCAAAGGACCCATGGATCAATACAATGCCAGTGGAAGTGCCAGAGTTATTACAATCTCAATAAAAGTATGAGGTGAGGGGATGCAATGCACCACCCCTGAAATTGGAACCCCTGGTATATCAGTGCAAGATCTCTGCAATGCCGGTGGAACATTCTGAAGAGAGTTACTGTATATTGCTCTTTTTTACCAAAAGATATCCGACTTTAAAAGATCACAATAGGCATCAGCAATCACAGAATTATTAAAATAATTTAAAGATTCTAACTTAACAAAATTAAGTTATAGCTACTTCATGCTATCCTATTGTTTAAATGTTGCATCCTGGAAATACATGTGTGATCCAAATTCCCTTCAGTCCAAAAGACAGCTGAGAATGAAGAACAGAATGGCAACTAAAACTTTTAGTGTCCTTTCGCAAATTGAGGATAGACCTGGAATAGAAGCTTAATATAGCTCTTTCTTACAGAATGTACATCAAAGGACAATCAATACCCTGAATCACATTCATTTAATCCTTAGCACAATGCTTTGTTTTGATATAGATCAGTATACTGTAATTCCAAGGAAACTTTGAATGGACTTCATTTTGTGTATAACTACATATTAATTAGGAAAAACCACTATGGCTACTGAATACTAAATAACTGCCAGAAAATGCTAGGCTAGGAAGAAAAAGCTAATAAAAACTAGAATATAATTAAAATATTTTAGTATCTACCTCTTTTAGTGCTAAATAAAAGATAAGAGAGAAGAAAATGTGGCAATTACTTGTGATGTTTACTTCTAAAGTTTAACTAAATAAACAGTATGTACGGAATTAGAGTTTGGATGCCTCAGCTCCCACTCATTGCCTCCCTCTGAAAAGACAACAGAGAAAATGTTCTCAGATATCAGCACAGAAACAATGAAATCACATTCAAAAAAGTTAACTTTTAACTACAGTGTAATGTGTCCCTAGCCTGGGGAGCTGGAGAGGTCTTCTGTTCCAAGATAAAAGGAGACAGAAAAATGGTGATATTGGTGAAGAATGTGGGGGTTCTTGTATTTGGTCAGAAAATAACAAAGCTTCTTCAAAGAGATATGGCATTTTTATGCACTATCTATTCCAAGTATTTAAATTATGTCAGCAGGAACAATTGTGATTGCTTCCTATACAGTAGCAGGACAGAGCACCTCAATTTGATAAGTACTCAAGAGCTGATTCTTTTTCTTTCTGCTATGAATCTGTTTTTCACGTTGCTCACTTCTCCATGAACCTTAGAGATTTGATAGAGAGTATTTAATCTTCCATTGAAAGAGGCTATTGAGAAAAGTAAGAGAAGCTTTGAATTTAAGAGGAATTGGCAGCAATGAAAAGAAAAGTACAATCTTGAAAGATTTCAGAGCTATCACACCTCATTCCCAGGTCCCACCATAAATAAGACAAAGTAATAACTGTAAACACAATATTGTAAATAAAAGTAAAGGAATAAAGGATTGCAATCTACCAAAGCCCAACCTAGATTAGATATTCATTATTACCCACATATTGTAATTCTCCACCTATTTCAGGTGAAACTTCTAGAATCCATTTCATGCATTATTACACTATTCCAATATCACATTGCCTTGCATATTATAATTTCTTTTCCAATGTACTGCAATTACAATAAAAGAATGCAGTAATGTAGCCATTATCTACAAACGAAAATAAGCAGTATGTTCTGTATTCTTTAAACCTGTACATATAAAACACAACACTGAAATTCAACTTGCCGCTGCTTTATTTATTTATTTGTTTGTTTGTTTGCTGTATTCTCTGTTAATTAAGACAGATGTTAACTAGGGGGCACTGTGTACTCGAAGGACGGAGCATGAGGTTTGCTCCCTCCTTAAGGCCTGCATCTTGCGTTCCTTCAGCTCACATCCATCACGAAAGGACTGCCAGGTGAGCTGGCTGTCACTCCAGCCCAGGCTAATAGATTCTCCAGTGGCTTTTGTTACAGCTCATGTCATGATATTAAAACTCTGCGCCTTGAAAATGGCATAACATATGTAGCTGAGACTTGTCAGCTCCAGGTAATCAGACGCTGCTTGGTTTCAGAAGCAGATGCAGATGAGACTAGCAATATAAATATGCAAATCACAATGGTCCCTTGTCAGCACCACTGTTCCTACCTCTAATGGCCCTCGTAGAAAGTCTGTTTGCTCAGCTCCTACTTCCAGTGCTACATCGACAGAAGCAAAGGGGCGGCTGGCCATCTGCTGTCGCTCCCGCATAAGTTGCTGATGGGGAAAAAATGATGTTTTAACAAAACATTAAAAAATGCACCACATATTAGTCTGCCCGACTATACCTCCCATTAACACATAAGAAGGCAAATAGCATGCAAATAGTAATATTTGTAATATTAAAGGGAGAAAGTTATACTAAATTATCATCATCTATATTTACTTGAAAACTGAGCCCAGAGGGCTTATGTTGTCTACAAACGGTCTTTCAGCTTGAACTCTGATGAAATCTCCAAATGAAAGCTTCCCTAACTGACTAAATAACTTTGCTATTTGTGCAAGTTGCAAGCAAATATGGGAAACGGTTGGTAAAAATAGCTGAAGTCTGATTCCACTGATAATGCATGCATTAGAACACCTGCCAAGAACAAGTCCACTTGGCCTTCAAATTTTCATACTTCGCTACTAAGCGAGATGGAATTAATAGTGTCAGGACTCGTAATTTTATGCACTATCTTTTCTGCAGTTACTTATGTATGAAGAATAATGTGTCAATACTGGGAAGCCTGCATCAGTGTATTTGAATACCATCAGCTATGCTCACAGAGCTTGTACAATCCCTTCCAATCACACCAGTGTGCACAGAAGTCCTAAGCAAAACCACAAAGCTAACTCATATTTCTTCCTCCATCTGTAATTATAATGCTTATTAAATTATGATGAATAAAAATGATGACCAGCACTAGATATTACGGATCTTACTTCACTGGTTCAGCGCAACTAATAAAAGCATTATTAAATATTTAAAGTGAATGAGTCGTACAATTAAAGTTGTGTGCTCCTTCAACTGAACAGGATGTCACAGCATCTTGAAGAGACAAAATGCTTGCAAAAATTTTTTTATTATTTAAGTTTCACTTTCTTATCACTTTTCTCCCTATTATTTCTCTGGAAAGCTTAAAACATTAGAAACTGGTATTTGAATGTAATGACACTGGCACTGTGACGTACTGTTCATAAAAGCCTTTGAAATAATAAAAGGTATGCAAGCAAATATTTGCTGGCAGCTTACTAATAAACACGCTTGATTTAAGGTCTGTTACAAAGCAGCAACCTCAATGTGTAACGCTTCTCATGCGTTTTTTCTTGACTTGCATTTTAAGATAGACTATAGAAATCTAAAGAAGCACTCGTAACGTTAACATCAAAACAGTACCGTAGTCTCCTAATGCACACCTACTGCACACCCAGTACGTTCCTAAGGCCTGGTTTTTATAAACATGCAGTATATTTCTCAGTAAGCACCCGCGCAAATGGGCTCCCAGTATATCATACCAAGAGGACAATTGATATGTCTTTGGGTGAAACTGCATGTTTTATGTCCAGAATAAATAAAAGCTTATTTTGAATAGCTAGATGGTTAAAAACTAGGTTTTTAACCCTTCATCTAAAAATGAAACTGGTCATCTCTGTCTACTGATTTACAGCAGCAGTGATTTGCATCAATACAATATATTTCTAGATTTTACAGCCCGAAAGAAATACTATTATCCTCCAGCATTACCAACAATTTGACAAAGATCACAAAAATTTAAAGCATAAAATAGTCACACATTAAAATTACTATATCTAGCTCCTTTTCTTCCTAAAATAACAAAAATTAAAGAAAACAATGTTATTAAAGCAGTCCTGCCATATGGAACTCATTACAGTAAAAGTCTACAGAGCTATTGTCAAATGCTTACTTTTTAATGGGAAACCAAACATTGTTTTAAACAAACAGAACTGCTTGGGGAAAGCAGTAAGTGAGCAGAATAACCTATGCTCCAAATGTGCAAGCAATTATTTAAAAGATTTACTTAATACAGACTACAAAGGAATGTGTATTTGATCTGCTCTGTTTTGTACAGCTAGCAGTTTTCTTCACCTCTGCTCATGGTCGTGCATTCAGTAAAACCTTTTCATTCACAAGGTAGTCACTGTAATTTTGATACACTGCCATTTGAGAAGAGTACTACGAAGACTCCTAATTAGCTCTGTAAACAAGAATGAAAACTTTAAAATGTTCGGCTGGCCATGAAGCACTGCTGAGTTTGGCAGCTGAGCACTTGCACATCAAAGAAAAGGGCTCTAGTCAAAATACTGCATCTTTCTGTTCAGCGTTTTAAAGCTCCCTGTAAGGTGCAGAACAAGAAAAATAAGATGCAATGAGGAGAAATACAGGAAGGTATTACAATGTTTAAAACCAGTTTTGTGGCTGGAAAAAGTCACTAACTCCCACCATCTGATACTGTTCACGTATCAAGACTGGGACAAAGGCAAAGTTCCAGCTACAGAAAGCTTTGTGCGTTAGATTATCGCATGGCAGGTGGCATTCAGGTGTGCCACCCTGTGCTCCAGTCACAAGCTGGTTTCACGTAGCCCACACAGGTACAGGGAAATTCCTGTAATTCAGCCATTGGCCAAGAAACAAGGAAACTCTCCAAACACAGGTATTAGGAGAAAAGTTAAAAAACCCTTCCTTACCTTTTTCTCAGCAGTCAAAAGAGTTTAAAAAAAACCCACAGAGATTTCATCATAGCTGAGGCAGAATAAACAGGGATAGTGGAAAGTGGAACTACGCTGGTGTTACTTATATAATCATATCCAAAAAAAATTTACTGCATTTAAAAATCATACAAACAAAAAATAAATACAGACTTCTTCAGTAATTAGGGATATGTACTTGGAGACAAAGAATAGATGGACATTATTAACACATAATATTTGAATATTTTATCACACATTTAATTTATAATATTCAGAATTAAGCACATGGCTAAATATTCACTTAAAAATGGGAAATTCAAAACATTACTTTCTCAGCACAGGACAGAGAAATTCAGAGAGCATTTATCTGACTGAGCAGACAATCGATTTCAAGGTCTACCATAATTTTAAATCTCATTAAGTACAAAAGTATTGACAAGATTAATTTTTTAGGCATTTCTATTATTTTTCAGCAATTTCAAAGTATTAATTTATATCCTATTAAATAGTTTTTCTTGTAAAGTATAGAATTATATTTGTCATCAGTGAAGAACAGTAAGATATTAGGATACCATAAGTTAGTTCAATTTCTCACTCAAAACCCATATAATTTGAGAACACTTCCTTAAAAAACAACCATTTTGGTGTAATTATTCCCTTGTCATGGAAATATACATTTCACCTGATTCTCCACGGACATGTAGTCATCTTCGCTCATAGATTATGTTGTTTTGGTGTGCTAGTGAAATAAGTACCTTTGAAATAGGACCTGTTTCCCCATCTAGAAGTATATCACAGGAAAGTATTTGCCTGGGTATACAATTCAATTTTACCATTGATCAAAAAAATTCTCACGGGAGATACTTCACCTCTGATCAATGCAGTTTGGAGTGAATTAAAATGTTCCATAGCATCTTGTATAATCTTCTTTGAGAAAATGTATTTGTTGCAAAGTTCTTATTTGAGTAGAAATGTTTTTTTTTGTTGTTGTTGTTGTTTTTTTATTTTGGTTGATAACAGTTAGACTTACTTTCAAAATATTTTAACGTCCATATTGTATTCATATACAATAAAACACTCAATGCAAAATACATATTACAATGATTTAACAGAATTCAACATTTCAGCAATCCCAGGCTGACATGTTCCAAATTTTTTGTATTTTAGGAAGTGTTACCATTTTGCTTCTTTTTTCTATTTAGAAGAGACTCTTTCTTTTTTTTTTTAGGACTTGATCTCTCATGTGGAATAGGACACTGTTCTTCTGACTAGCACTGCTTTTGCTATGCTCTTCTCTTCACCTTCCAGCATAACTGTCCTAGAAAAGCCCTAATTGAAAAAAACCTAATAAAGTACATGAGATGTAGGAACTAGGACAGGTGTACTTTCTCTTTGTTATACAGTAACAGACATTCTTGAGGGACTGATAGATTAGGATAGCTGAAAAGAATGAGACCATTTTAGTGCCATAATAGGAAGAACAGAAAAATCCTTCTGAAGATCTTTCTGCTGCTGTTTGGCACCTTTATGGGCTAGTTTAGTCCACTGGCAAGCAAGGCACCTGCTAGAGTGTGCCATAAAGCACGCACGGACAAGTGTGAATGCCCAAGTTCATGAGGCAGCTTGACAGCTAGGGTAGGGATAAGCAGGTGGCAAACACTTGTAAAAATGTTAGGAAGACTCTGACTGCCAGACCAAAAAAGGTTTCCATTTGGCTGTTTAGAGCCAGGCAGTCTCAGTACCCGATTTCAGAAACAAGGAAGGATATGGCAGCTGAAAGGGTGCCTATTATTTTACCAACAGCAACAACTACCTGTTTTTTTTAGGTTTTCTTCCTTTACATCTTAGATGTTCTTTTTTGTTGTTGTTTTTTCTCGATCAGATCACTGCCAACATTGTACCAGGACATTCACAACTTTGTCAAGGTGAGTATTCAAAACCGCAAAGAATGGTAATTCCGCAATCTCTCGGGCCACTCCTCTCCAGTCCACTGCTGCACTATCCTCCTAGTGACAACGATTTTCCAGATGTCTAATCTGAAATTCCTGTTCTGCTTATTCATCACCCAGCTCTGACTTGTCTGCAGTTACAACTTGGTCTCCTCCTCTCCTGTTTCTGTGCCATCAACTGCTGATGTGAATATCACCAAAGGCTACAAAAAAGCATTAACAATGCCATGAATTAAATCTGAGTTTTATAGGAAAAGTGTTTGCAGTGAGGAAAAACGTCAAAACCTCATGGAGAGTTGCATTGACTAATTTCTGATCGCATTGCATTTGACAAACTCCAAGGGTTAAAAAAAATTAAAAATATATGTAAATAGACAGCCCTACAAAAACAGACAGTCTGTATAAGCGGTGCAATTCAGTTATTAATCACATATTCCTGAAGTTTCTTATTGCCATATCTAATCAAAAGAAGTAACTTACATGGGCTTAAATGACTACACAGATCTGAGTGGACCACAGGCATTTTAGTTAGAAATACAATTTAATTCTCTTCAAAAATCTTAAATTCTCTTTCACAAACTGGATTATAAATAGTGATATTTCAGTGAAGCTCTGATTATTTGCTTTAATTTGCACAAGACAAAGATTGCCTTCTCTGTGACTTTTCTCATTGCAACTCTTGGTGTTACAAATCTCTCCAAATTAAATTAGCTATTTACATAGCTGGAAAGGAAAGCAATTTCTCATTTATGTGTTGAATAACCTATTTGACTTAGTTAATTTCCAAAGCAGCTGATTTCACTGGAAAGGCATATCATGGTCATTAAACTATGTGGTTGGTTTTTAGGTGAAATAAGCTCACTATTCCATGATTGCGGGAGATACAGTGACTTTAAGAGATGGACAAAAGCCGGTTTAGGAAACCAAGCAGCAGGAATCACCATACTTATGATGGTAGTCTGACAATCTGGATTCATTCATTCTCTCCATTGTGAACTTCCTAAATAATCCTGGTCGCTTGCTTTCCTTGTGCCTCATTTCCCACTCTGTTAAGCGGAAAGTGCCCTGACACAAGAGTGCATTCAGGTAGGCAATGAGAGATTACAATGATGGACATAGTATAACATGCTATTTGCACTGCAAAACAGTACCTACAGAAACTTCCTAAGATATCAGGGCCTATTCCATGCCACTTTCTTTTAAAATTGCCTGACGAAAAAGTGCTCTCAGGTGTCTGCAAAGGTCTGTCATGGAAAAAATGAGAGGAGTTATACTTCTTGTCCTAGCTTTATACTGAATAAAATAAAGGGTTATTTAAACTAGACATAGTCCAGCAAACAACAGCTAAGACATACTTAAAATACAGTGTACACATCCCAAAAAATAACAGTTCCAAAAGGTCAAGTTTTTATGTATCCCTTTTGGAAACCAAATACCAGTCATCTGTAATTTCCCTTGAACAAATCAAAAATGAGAAAAAAAGATGAGCCCTGAAAAGGTCATTTTGTTGCTAGATCCAAGGAACAGACATTTAATGTATTGCACATTAGCAAGCAAAGAGCAAAATGTGAATCTACTGTGACTTCAGGTTTTGGACCTTTTTGATTCTGGAATAGATTTCCCACCTCTAAAACACCCAGAGTATAAAAAGCTGCTTATTACAATGGCACCCTGGTTTATGCTTATTTGCCAGTAATTTATGGAGCCTCATAAAGTCGTGATCAACCTTTCAGAATTTTTCCCTAGAGATTAATTTAACACAGGAAGATTTGTTGGGTGCTAAGAATCAATAATAAACTCCAAATTCATTTCACCACTTTCAAACTTAAGAAGTACTAAACAAGACCTAATACTATTATCTCCTTCACTTAGATCACGATGAATCCGTGTTGCACGTTGACACAGCTCTGTCACCATAAACTTTTTAAAGGTTCGTCTAGAGGTACTTAGGTCTTTCTGTAGGCCTTGCTAACCCCAGAATTGCATTCTTCCTCCTAATCAAGTGGGTTTAAAAATCCCTTTCAGCAATCTGTTGATTATTTTGTTGTTAGCTAGCAGAACGATTTTAAATTCACAGAAAATTTCTAAAAATACTTATTCTGCAAACTAATTCTGTGTACAGAGAAGAAGAGAACCAGATCCGCTAATTATGTATGTTAAAATGTTTCCACATAAGACATTCTACTCTATTTGCCCAAGGACATTTATTTATAAATGAATATATTAAAATATGTGTTAAAATTAATTATTTCAGAATATGACAGAGAACACTCTCATTTCCAGTGCTGTCACATAAATAATGCTTTTCAAAATGTCTTCTAAAGAATTACTAACACTGATAGTGTAGTACTTTAAACATAAGTGCCACTGTTAAGTGGAAGAGACACAGTATGAAGCTACCGTACATTAACAAAATCTCAGTGCATCCTATCCACATTATTAAGCTCCTGCTTTTGAAATGAGGCATCATGGATATTATCCATTATTATCACAACCGTTAAAAACTGCTTTAGTTACTTACCTTAGACAACAGCTGTCAAGTTGATAATTCTCAGCTCTGAAATAAAGTTTTAGGCTGTTCCTATGGCAATTCAGTAAAGACAGTAAATACGGTCTCATAAAAGAAACTGGGAATAAGTGGTACCTCATGAGATCGCTTTGTTCACATCTGTGCATTGGTCCCACATAAAGGCAGGTCGCAGTGTGATTATGATCCTTCTAGCAGATGTATATGTTTCTTAAAAAGGCCCCAGCGATGGAGGTTCCACAGTTACTCCAGAAGTCTGGAGTGCCTGATGATCTCCATGTTGGAAAGGTCTTTCCTAAAATCTAAATTAAATCTCCATGCTGACATTTAACCCAACTGCTTCTTGTCCTGTCTACAGTGGAGAGCATTCCCTGTCTACAACCAAGAAAAAAAGCCAAACAAAACTCTTTTCCTTTAAAGGAGTTCTTTATAAATTTGAAGTTTCCCTTCAACCTTAACTTTAAACAACTGCAGGTTTGTAAGTATTATCTTGCCACTCCTGCTCCCATTTTCAGTGCTCCCCTCTGTACTCTCCAAGTGTTGGACACTCTTGTCAAAAAGTGGAGCCTCAGACCTTACATAGCTGTTGATAATACTATGTTGCTACAACAGAAGTATGCTGACTTATATTCACTTCTGACTGATGATAATTCCACCTGATTTTTTGAATATTCTTACCAAGCCCATTGACCATTTCCCCCTACCCCTTTTTTGCAGATGGTTACTTCTTTCTCAGTGCAGAATCATGTATTTGCCACTTATAGAAATGTGGAATTGCAGCTTTCCAGCCAATTATTTCAGATTCTCCCATCTTCTTTTGTACAGATTATAATTCTGTCCTATAGTATGTTTGCCGTCTGTCTTACTTCAAGGACAGTTAAACACACAATAACCATGGTCTATCTCTTAAATCAACACCAGAATCAGACCCCAGCAGAAACCCACTTGATATAACTTTCCCTTTTCACAATGAACAACTTATAACTAGAACTAGTCCAAGAATACAGTTTTACATTCACTTCCTTTTTATCTAAAAGGTCTGCTAGTCTGTCGTACCAAGAAATCGGTTTGGCTTGACATGATTTGCACTTGAAAAAACAACATTGAAAGACACATCTTTGCTTTCTTCTAAATTCTTACAGATTATTTAAAAAATTGTTTATTCCAGTAATTTCTTAAGAATTAATTAAAAATTGGCTGGTGTCTAATTGCTCAAACCTTCCTTTTTCCCCTTCTTTCCTAAGATAGGAATTACAATCATCCCTATCTTGAACCTTACTTGTCCTAGCTAAAGTCTCAGAGATAACCCTTACAGGCTCTGGGATCACATGCATGCTGAGCCAATTCCCTAAATATTCTAGAATAAATTTAATCAGGTTATCCAATCTGAAAATATTTAGCAAGTATCCTCTAACCCATCTTTCTACATTACTGCTTGATATTGTATCCCTTTTTCACTGTAGGTACTAACAGACTTTTAAAGAAGCCTTAATTAAATTTCCTAGCACAGACAGTCAGAAAGATTGGGGTGTACATACTATTACTTTAAAGAGAGGTTCAAGTGCAGGACAAGTATATTTTAATTTGCAAATAATGTCAATGCATTTTTTAACCTGCAAGACAACAAAAAGGGTAGGCACTGGATTTGTTTCTTATGTGAACTGGTGTGAAAACATACAGTCCAAATTATAATGACCAAATCGAAGCTATGCCAATTTAGTAAAAGCTGAAAGTTCTGAAACATACCTGGATCCTAGACCACATAGTGACTTCAGATGCTCAAAATCTTAAGAATTTTTTTCAGGTGACATTGAATCCAAAGTTTATATTTATTTTTCCTCACTATTTTCTTTCTACTTTTTTTTTTTTTTAATTTTTAATTGAATTGTGATGTATAAAGTAAAAAATTATGAAAGAAGAGAAATAAAAAATACTGAGCAGCAAAACTGGGCTGTACTCCAACAAAGGTGACGTTTGCCTTTATTATTACCTCTAATTCTTTAAAAACATCTATTATTTGAGATTACTGGTACACTGATAAAGTGGCAATGTAAATGAAACATTTTAAGTGCAGCATCATTGCCAATTATACAACTATTCTAAAGCGGTACTTTAGAAGCTACTTAAAGCACAAATGACATTACCATTAAGGAAGGTAAACTGGTGATGTACCATGACTGACTGATGCCTTTAAATACTTTCAAGCTTTAATTCTTAAAATAGTAAGAAAAATAACCATCATTTTCACTGCCTTGCAAAAGGGACCGAAAAAAGGTATGCTTACCAGCAGTCCTGCTGTCTCAGAGTGGAAATGCCCTGCTCTACATGGATCCTCAGCGTAAGGAGCTGAATAGCTTTGCTATTACAAGCTGAACGGGCATGCCACAGTTGGGTGTTGGGTGAGTAAAGCTCTTGTAGACAATCCTTACAAAATTCAGCCTGTGTTACTTGGTTACCTGCCTCCCTCGTCATTAAAAAATGAGACTCATCCTGCCATTGATAGCCTTTTTATTTCAATTGTCCCATCCAGGAGAAGCTCTAAACCCCAGTATTCTTCACATCAACAAGCTTGTTATGGTTTGAAGAGCCCACAACAACTTATTGTCGTTTAGACAATTATTCTCTCACCCGATAACCCTACCCCACCCAGGAAGGGGGATCGGGGAAAAAACAAGGAAACTCAAGGGTTGAAATATAAACAGATTTAATACAATAGGACTAAATAACTAACATTAGTAATACTAAAGAACCAATATTGATCCTGACACCAATATATAAGAATTATACTCAGCCAATCCTATCAGTAGGAAGCTGTGCACTCCCAGCAGTGGACAGCAAATGTTGGACACTGCAAGCGCTACAGCTTCGGGAGGGAGGGAAAGGCTCAGGGGTCCGGCACCGGGGCAAGAAGTTCCCAGGATCACAGCTATCATAGAAGAGAGAGAGGTCCTCAGCAAACTTTCTGATTTATATTGAATGTGACATTCATGGTATGAAATAATCCTGTTGGCCAGCTTGAGGCAAGTGCCCGGGTCTCGCTCGCCCTCATCCCCGCACCTGGCTAACACACGGAGACATTGAAACCCACACACCATAGCTGGCTATAAAGTACACAGTTTCACAAATTCAGACACTAGAGCCTTCCAAAAATGCAGTCTTCCTTAGCATTAGAAGGGACCTTACTGAAAAGTAAAATTACTGAAAGAGAAATTTATCCTGTGTCGCTCAAACCAGGACAAACCCAATTACAAATTATTAGTAAAGCCACAGTTTTAAGTTAAAGCCAGGATTAGGAAGTGTGAAAAAAACCCCAGTCTGGTGACTCAGAATGTACAGAAAATCCTTATGACAAATCCTGTCCACCTGGCATTTTCAGCAAGAAGGGGTTTAGCTAATCAACATACAACTAGGATACCAATCTGAAATCTGGGTGCTTGTCCAAAGAAATATTCCAAAATTCACATATTTGCTCACCATACCTAGTACATTCAGGTCAGCAAGAACTTGGCACATACAGCTAGGGGAATGGCACGTGGCCACAGCCAAGTCATTTTGTGCAGGGGAGCAAACAGCTTTGAAACAGATGCAGTTCTGCTATCGGATCAGAGTAATAATGCGAATTAAAGCAGCTCTCCTCTGTTCATGTTCTTTTTAAGTTTGAAAGAACTGACTTAGCAGATGTGAGATGTTACACCTTTTACTGGTGGTTGCTCAAGAATACTTGAACAGTAAGTTGACTG
Organism: Burhinus bistriatus; assembly: GCA_013397275.1. NCBI lineage: Eukaryota > Metazoa > Chordata > Aves > Charadriiformes > Burhinidae > Burhinus > Burhinus bistriatus. The sequence goes on from VYXH01000326.1 coordinate 454,666, forward strand.
CAAGGCTTTCCACTCCTGTTATAGACCCAAGAAAGCAAGGCAACTGGCTATCCCTGACCTTTGAAAGAAACCAAGGCAGTTTGCTCTGAGTTCAAAGATCTTGAACAGGAAAGTATGAATAACAAGAAGCTGCTGAGATAAGGAAGTCTGAAGCTTGTAATATTTTAATGGAGAATTATTTTAACTGCTACCTAGTAAGCTACAGCTACTGAAGGGACTAGAACCTGTCTAATCTCCTAAAATATTTAAGCTACATCAGAATTTCAGAAACAGAGGTCTTCCAAGCATAGAATTCCCTAATCCTACAGTCTAAAATTCAGTTCTGAAATAAGAAGCACAACATTAATTCCAAGAGACCATCTTGGCAATATCTGTAGCAGCAGAAGTCAGGTTAGTATTCTCTTTATCTTGATAATAATTTTGTGCACAGTCCAGCTGCAAACAAGGAAATCCGACTTTCCCAGCAGTGTTCCTACAAGGGGTTGCACCAGTCTGTGTGTGTACATACTCTACAGATTAGAAAAAAATACTCTGAAGTTAATCCCTCACTGCTGCCACACTCAGACTTTCAATATAGAAGTGACAGAGAGTGTAAATCAAAGTACTCTGGCATTTTGAGCTCTAGTCAGACGGTTTCAAGAGAGAGAAGTGGGACAATTTAGAGTTCATCAATTATATCACATCAAATTAGCCTCCATCACTGGCTTGGCTCAACAGCTTTCATCTATTCTAATTTACAACAGAGAGGACAGCCAAGTACAGGAATGTGGCAGTGACACAGTCAAAGGGAAGCACAGCACTTTTGCTCCGCAAGACCGGTAGGCTTTCCTAGGCAGCCGCTTCAGCTGGGTCAAAATCTCCAGCCATGTTTAGTTTCTTTCATTTGCTTTGATCTGACAACCCTCGTCCTCATTTAAGGAAGCAATGTGCTAAATGTCTTGTTAGCAGTCCTGCAGTCACCGCCTTTCTGCAGACACTGTTCTGGATACATTTACCTTACACGGTGATTTACCTTTGCAGTTAAATTCTTAAAATAGATGAGTACACTACTGGAATGCCATTGTAACTGTGTGTGGTTAGGACGTAGATTAGATATTTTAAAGGAAAATCACTATCAGCGAATTATTAGAATTTTCCTTTCAACTGACAGACTTTAAATTTGAATTTGCCGTGGTTATTTGAAGACACTGACAAGGCAGTAACTTAAATCACGGCGAAACACAGAAAAGCATTGAAGAATCTTACACAGATACCACTTTACAAAATACTTTATACTAAGAACTCATCCCTTTGCTATGGACGTGATCACAAGCATTGTGCATCATTTAAATTGCAGTCTAGAGGCTTAGGTGGATTCAGATGGAAAATGAGCCTTGTGCTGGCCCTCTGCCTAATGGTGAATTTGCACAACGGGGATGAAAAGCCAGCTTTACTGTTTCCACCACAACAAATACTAAGCAAGAAACCAAAAGAACAGAAAGACCATTTTCCACATAGCATCCAGTTTCCCTCTTCTCCTAAAGAAAACATTTTTTAATACAGGTAAATGAAAATAGGCATTTAAAAATGCACATATTGCAATGATTACTGCACCAGAATGAGCAAGCTTCCAAAAGTATATTTCCACACTCTTCCATCACAGTTTCTGTGCATATTGGCAGTATGTGCAGATCTCTTTTACCTGCTTTCTTCTAATATGGCCCGTTTCCAAATTAAATATTGCAAGCTTTAGGCAAGCCAAGGTCACCTTTCCCATTCCTTTACTTCCTCCTCAAGCTTGACTTTGCTGGTAGGATTTTAAGTACTGAACTACTAAAAGGCTTTTTATGGCAGTCTTAAAAGTTGTTTTAAAAACTGTATCAGATTAAAATGTTTAGGGACAAGTAAATTATCAGGATTTCTGACTGCCAATTTTTAGAGACCCTCACATGATTTCAGGAGTGATAAATACTAAGTAAAAACTTAGAGACAGTATTGTCTTTTACCTGGAATCTTAACTGGCTCCTTTTTTATATATGCAGTCTTATACAGTTTGTATAAAGAGCAAAAGGATACCACAAAATGTACCTTTCCTCCTGCAAAACTGAAAACATAAGACACTTTTATATTCTTCCACAATATGCCCCGTTCTGCATAGGAATCTTTTACCTGCATTAGAGAGTGCCATAAATTTTTCAAGAATATGGACTTGTTTTCTGTTATTTGTTCCAGCTGGAGACATATTGGTTTAAAATGTCAGGGAACCTGCTATGTGTTAATGGATTTTTATATGGGCATCTGCTAAATGCTTTCAAATTTACACCACCATAATGTATGAGACAGCTGGAATTTCATTAATTGAAATTTATTTACCAAGAAAAAAACAACAACATCCTTAATTGGGAGACAAAAGAAAACAAAGATATGATCTATGAGTCAAAGGTGCCACACATCTCAGTGATTTTCCTCAACAGACCTATATTTATCACAGTGCATGAAAAGCAAGGACTCACCCTCGGGGGCTTCTAAAAAGAGCATGACAACTACGATTTGGCTAATTAATTTTCCCTACTTATTTGGAGTTGAGGGAAATGTTCTAGTACATAATGCTCAAACCCTTCTACGTAAGTTTTTATTTTCTTACTTGAGGCTGTGGTGCTTGCTTGATTATTAACATGGAAAAAGTAATTTATTGATTATGTGAACTATTGGTATTTAAATAGGTGTATTTTAAAAACACACACAAAAGAAGGATGATATTCACCTCTGCAGAGATACATTTACATTCTCTCTCCCATCTAAATGGGGACTGACAAACTTTCTATCTTTGTATCTGGCTAAGGATCACACTCAACATTAGATCTAGCAGGGTTTCAATATGCCAAATGATAGCAGGTAAGTCTAGCGCACTGCGGAGGAGGCAAAGTGAAGCAAAGATCAGACTCCTCTCAGTAAATGTGAGCTGAATGACCACAAATGCATGAAGTGCAAGAGGAGTGGTGGGGTGTGATGATCTGAAAGGATTCTCTGATCCTTCCCCGACACACATAAATAGAGGTGGAGTGCAGAAGTCGTTAAAGGTACCACAGGAAAGACTTCTGGATAATGCCTCTATTGCAGCTTCCCTGCGTTGGTGGAGGACTCTTTCTCCATCGGTGTTTAACATTTTTGACTGGGCTCATGAAAAAATATTCAGATTTGGTACTGGGAATTGAGTACATTGCTAATAAGTCCCTATGGGCTCAGCTAATGCCATCAGGAGATGAGAAAGAAGTTTTTCCTTACCTGCTTAGATCGAATCATGTAATATAGGGGTTTTTTTGCAGCTTCTCAACCACTAGAAAATCTTGCTTTGGTTGCTCAATACAATTATTCCTTACGCCATAATTAGAGGAAGAGTGCAGTGTGGAGTATTAATTTAGAAAGCTCAGTCTGCAAACACAGACCAGAAATCAACACAGGCAGCTTGGCGTTGTTGGGATATGGGTCTGAAAGAGCAGCACCAGTTGTAGCTCTAAAGAGGTCCTAACAAATAATTTGGTTACATTTGGCAATTGATTACATTAGTTTTTCAAACTTATACAAGGTTCAAAATGCAAAGAATTATATTGTCCCCACAGGTTTTGTCTTTAATATATTATGAATACTCAAATGAAGCAGGAGAAATTTTAATATTTTTGTTTTCTGACAATATATATACTTAGAATCAAGTTACAATTGCTGATATCCATGAATCAAATACAAAAATCTACCCTATTAAAGTACTCCAAAATGTCTGTTTAACATTTACTGCTTAGGCCATGCCTCAACACAAAAGGTGGGCAAATATAACATTAGCAAATTTTCATACAGGCATACTCTTGTACCTACAAATCATTGATTGTAAGACTACAGCCTTATTAGAAAAGAAAAATGAGTATTTTTGAAAAAGTATTTGAATATTTGCCATTCTTTATAATTTATCAGCTTTTCGATTCTCTTCCATTTCAACTCTGACGAATAAATCTTATGATTTCAACAGTAAAGATTTGCTTGCAGTTATATTTCACTGGCCTTTAAACTAACATGCATTCACTCCTGTCCTACAGGCAAAAGTAATTTTTTAATTTCTCAGTCTTTGATGAAAGGGAAATTTTGACTAAATTCTCTTCAGCTTTAAAGGCAAAAGACATCAACAATTTTTAAACGTGACTTTTTAAATGGAAGTGCCATAAAATGTGCTCCAATAAAAATAAACAAACAATTACAAATAAAAATAAATACATTAAAATTGTGGTAGATTGAATTATTTTCTTTGAAAGTGGAACCAGTCACATCCCATAAATGTAATCTTCTATTTAATGTACCCACACTTTAGATACATAGTGACTACCCCAGTTAAAAGAATTTGAGAGTATATCTGTTTTCCTGTACTATATAAGGTGGTACCAGAGTCCTCATGGTTTTTCTGAGAAAGGCAAAAATTTCTAAAATATGTAACTTAAAATTTATTCTCAGCTGTAGTCTCTCTTCCCACATTGAAAATAAAATAGGTCCCATTGACCTGCTGAGTACCCAATATTTCAGGCAATCAGTTTATGTATGCTCCAGCATGGATTTAAAAATACGGTTTTATTTTAAGAACTCTGGCTTCTTTGATCGCAAAAGTACAGGTTGTACGATTTAGTGCTCAACTCAGAAAGGAATGGTGTTTGTATCTGAATTAGTCCAGAGGAAAAAAATCATTGGAATTCACAGATGCAGGAGCACAGATTCAAATACACAAAACACTCCAGCTACTTAGTCCTCTTTTCTTCATTTACATTCAATGAGTCAAAGCTTACTGCAACTGAGTATCTCAATTACTATTTAAGTCCCTGCATTCTAACCATATTATGTACACAGCACAGATCAGGTCCTTCCCTAATCGTGTCCTGCCCAATTTTCAGAAAACGAAACATGAAACATATAATGTGAACTACATTAATAGTAAGAGTTGGTGTCACTCAGACTGACAAGGCCCAAGATATGCTAAACCAGAATCATGTACACTGGAAATAAAGTTAGTGATGAAAAGCAGAATCAAGGAAAATGCTCAGCACAAGCTGAAAAAATGTCACATTGATTTTTCTCAGATATTTACTTCCTGTGTCACCAATGTGATAAAAAAATACGATGGCATTCCCCATCTTATCAATGAAAAATACCTATTTTTTAATTCTCACTTAATGATAAACTCTGATTTGTTTTTCCGATAAATCTTAAGTTCCTTCAAATATTTTTGCAGTCAATCACACATAGACAACACAGAGACCTGTGGATATTATGTTACAGTTTGATTCACCTTGTCTTGAGTATTAATGTAACAAAATATTTAACTAGTTCGAGGGATTTGCATAAAGGAACACCCTTCAGTATTTAGAAGTAAATAAAATACAGTTAAATCTCATGGAATAAAAACGTTGCCTTTATGTTTTTACCCACTATCTATATTGTGCATCTTAATAGTTTTTAATTGTTATAATTAGAAAATAAAAAAATTCTTCATATTCTTCTTAATGTAAGACATACATTGAATATTTGTAATATGTAGGAACTTATTATTATATACAGCTAAGTGGCTGCACCAGCATATGTAATGATTATACCAGCATTTACTGCAACTACAAGTAGGAAAGAATGACAGGATATCGGCATTGGTTTTTCCCCACAGTGTAAAATGGGTTGTTTCAAAGACTGAGTTAAGTCTAATGTATTTAATGTGACTTTTTTCAGTAAGTCAGGGTAAGCCTTACACAGAACAAATGCAAACAATTTACATACATAGAGATGTCCCAAACTGTATGTATTCTATTTAATTCCAACGCATATTAGGCTTTCACTGCTGAGCGAACAGGACTTTGTAATACAGCTGGAAAGTCAACTGAAGAATCATGCTGGCTACAGTCTGCTAGACAAGCCAAGATACCTGTAAGCCAGTTTCTTCTTCTGGAAAAAGAAGTGTCAAGTCACTCAGCAATACACAACAGAGAGCAAAGATGGGGGAAAGCTAGAGCTAAACCATAGAACACGTCCTCGTGTGATGCATGACGGTGGGTGGTAATGTCGAGCTCTCCAGCCAGCTAGTGTGTGATAGATAGAAATGCACTCTTTCGGATGGATGGAATCGATCACGCTTGCTCTCCGCAGTACAGAACCATGGCATCTGAATCGCAGGAAGAGATTGCACCTGGATGTAACCCAGGTTTGGAGCTGGACACAGATGATGGAGAACAGCACTTCACGCTACCTGGAATTACAGCTTTCAGAAGGTATGGCAGCCTTCTGAACATTTCAGAGACCAATGTTCACCTGACCCGAAACAAAATAATTCAATTTTTCATTCACTCATTAGAAATTTTCCCTGAAATATCTCTCTTCTCACAGAAAGCTGACACTTAGATAAAGTAATATTTTTTAAAAGAAAAATACGCTATTTAGCCCTAGTAACAAATAATGAGAAACATTTAGCGTAGGGAGCACTGCCATAATTTCCAGGATTTTACTCACCCTATACACATTTTGAAGTCATTTGGAAATGTTTCTGATCCTAATGTACATTGCAGAATAACACAAACTGTTACGCACAAAATAAACAAAACCGAACTGTGTGGAGTAAGACACAGCCAAGACGAGAAGTGACACCCAGTCTACTGAACTTACTCTGAGATTTTTTTTGCTAATCTTGTATTTCCAGACAATGTTTTGGCCCTTTTTCACACAGAGTACAGATTGGCAGCTGTGACTCAGCTGTACAAAACATCTCTGATATTTTCCTCTCCTGGGGCACTTCTCCTCCAGATGCAAACTCATTTAACGTCACCTCAGCTGCCACTGGCAAGCTCACCAGCCGTGCAGAAGAATCAAGCTGTGATGTGATGAGATCTAGCACTCCCTGAGCACGTCATTTATTTTTGTGATGCAACAAAAATAGAGGCTGGACCTACAGTTTACTACAGGTGAAAAGGACATCGAACGCCACTTCACTTGGACGTAAATTACATTTACTTTTCAAACAGTAACGTCTATGCAAAATCTTCCCGCGTATCACGCATTCTGTGGTGTCAGCTGCATTTCTCAAAGTAAATTTACTTGTTTAATGAAATGCCATCAGTAACGGTACTGTATATATACGTGGCTCAATACAGATTGGTTTTTTTTAACACTTCCATACAATTTCTAATAAAAGGTCCAAATTTTAGTTGTAATTGCATACCAAGTTGACACAAACACCTCAAACAACCAGGCATTACTTATGGTCATATCGCTATTTCTGCTAAAAATATACAAGGCTTTGATGCAAAGGTTTGCAGACATCAACCAGACTTAGGATATACGAAAGTCTCCTTAAATACCTGCCTGCTTTCCACAGAGGTGGTTTTGGAGGGTTGAGTTTTAACTTGCTACTGCAGACAATTGTGTGCTGTTAGTCTAAAACTACCAGTGCCTAACACGGAGCTTGGCTACTGTGTTTCTTAATGCAAAATGACATGGAACATTATTTGCCACATCAGGAAAAGCTGAAACTGTGCCCTAAGGCAAAACATCCTGAGTCATAATTATTCAATTATGATGTTTAAGATCATCCGCTGTTGTGTGAGCACTGAAAAAATGAGGCATAATGAAGTGGGTTACGCCAGGTCTGACATTTCGCCCTCCTTTCTGATCATGCTGACTTTGGGGATTTAACTCAGTTCTGTTGTATAGTTCTCTGTGGTTTATTATTATTTCCATTTTATATATTAAACTAGAACATGTCTGAATCTGTTATGGAAGTGTTTCATGCTATATTAAAAAAAATAAATAAATCACAATCTATCCAAAAGAAACACACATATACTTAAAATACTTAAAAATATTTAAAATCTAGGGAGCTAGAGAAATACAAGAATTATTCATTCATTATTATTGTCAATAAAACCAGCACGTATTGATCTGTACAAGACTGTCCATTTTCTTATTATAATGCACTACTGTGAATAAGATCATTGGGGAATGCTACGGAGAAAGAGATCATAACCACAAGAACGTCTGTGCAAAACAAAAGCAGTAACAACTAAAAATTGAATACAAAATGTTTACAAGATTGTTTCTCAGATGCCCAGCTCTCTCGTAGCCGCTTTAAAACGTACTTCACATCGCATGTAACAGAACTCCTAAGCAGCAACAGGGCTTTCAGCTAATCACCTTTCCAAAAGAGACGTTAGGAGGGAGCAGCGGGGGCCAGGGCGAGGTCCTGGCTCAGCTCTGCTGCCTGGGTGCAGCGCTGCAGCCGTGGGGAGCTCGGGGGGTGCAGGAGCCATCCCTCCTCTCCCCTCCGCAACCCATCCTGTCCCTCCTTTCCTACCTTTCACGGAGGTGATTCTGCCTCTCTGCTCTGCTCTCGCGAGAGCCCACCTGCAGTACTGCATCCAGCTCTGAGACGCCCAACATAAGAAGGACACAGGCTTGTTGGAGCGAGTCCAGAGGAGGGCCACGAAGACGAGATGAGAGGGCTGGAGCACCTCTGCTGTGAGGACAGGCTGAGAGAGTTGGGGTTGTTCAGCCTGGAGCAAAGAAGGCTCTGGGGAGACCTTATAGTCCCTTCCAGTACCTAAAGGGGGCCTACAGCAAAGATGGGGAGGGACCCTTTATCGGGGATTGTAGTGATAGGATGAGGGGTAATAGTTTTCAACTGAAAGAGGGGAGATTTAGATTAGATAAGAGGAAGAAATGCTTTACTCTGAGGGTGGTGAGGCACTGGCACAGGCTGCCCAGGGAAGTTGTAGATGCCCCATCCCTGGAAGCGTTCAAGGCCAGGTGGATGGGGCTTTGAGTGGGAGATGTCCTTGCTCATGGCAGGGTGGTGGGAACTAGATGATCTTTAAGGTACATTCTAACCTAAATCATTCTATGATTCTTTGGTAATACAGTAACTTGGTTTTCTGCCACGATGCCCATTCTCTCTCTCTTTTCCCTCAGACAGGGCAGATTTGGGATGGTTTTGCTCTTCCCTTCAGAAATAGCAGAAGCTGCTCTGTGCAGGCTTTCTTTGCCCCACTTCCTCAGAGACCAGTTGTTCTGAGTCTTTGACAGATAAGGATGTCTTCACACCTCCTCCTCCCTGATGGCCTCCCATGGCCATGGTGCAGAGGCAGCAGTGGTACAAGGAGACCAAGCTGTGCACCCGGTGGTGGTAAGCTATTTGGGTTGGCTCACCAACTATTCCCTCAATTTAGAAACAGAGACAGCAAACAAGCATCCTTTGTTTGACCCCGCTTAGGAGCTGCCTGTTGGACCATGCTGGTAAGTGTGCTCAGGGAGAAAAAAATCAACAAAACAAAACGTGGGAGATTTAGTCACCAACATAAGAATGGCTTGACTGGCAAAAAGAGAAAAGCTAAAATTTTCCATTCTTCTCCTGCGACTAATGTGAGAAAAAAAAGAATTATAAGAAAGAATAAATTCATAATAATCTTTTCCTCCTCATGGATAATGCTTAAATAGGAAAGAAATACGCTGCAAATATACAGACGATTTCTGGAATGACAAGTTTTCCCAGGATCCATACGCAGGCCATACCACAGCAGTAAATATTGCTCATTGCATACACATACACACACAGAGCAGTAACTCTCCAAAGCAAATAATATTTTAGGAAATTTAATCTGGTTTCTTCTTAGCTGTGGGGCAAAAATTATGTGGATTTTAATAGAATGCTGAGATAAATTAAGACTACAGTAAATACATGTACAGGTAGATATCTCTTATTAAAGCAGCACATAAAGTGTGAAGCCAAAAAAGGGGCTAAAAAGCAATTTAGCTGAAGAACAAAGATTTCGGGTATTAATTTATCACCACAGATATGAGCCTACAACTAGCACAAGCACAGGACATTTCCTATGCAAATAGGCAAGACAAGCTAGTCCTACTTTCCCTGGACATGTTCAATAAAAGCCAAACATATATCATGGGATGAGTAAAAATCTACTCACCATTTTTTATATGGTAATGTTTTAAAAAACCACAAGCATTTAAAATCTAGCACTTAGGGTACAGAGAAACCAACTGGGACATGTTCTTAAACGTGACACGATACTTGTCTCTGACATTATCCTGTGAAACATTTATTCAGGGTCCGTGGCTTTTGATAACACCTCAGCATACTGCTGCTGTTCTCCAATTTATTCTTCCAGTTTTTGATCTGCCTGCTGATTATCTCTGAGCCAGTCGTTTAGAATCTTAGTTTTTCCATCCTGCGTCTTACTATCAGCAAACGCCTTAAAGGAGAGAGGTCTCAGTGGACAATCCCACCTTCTAACAGCATCCTGTATGTTTTTAGCAAGACCAAGGCTGCTACAATAACACAACAAATGAAGGCTGTTATGTCAGAATTCACTGCTTGCAGGGATGGAAAAATGACTTTGGTTTTATATGCAAGCAAGAAATAAGAATCTCCTAATTTCCACCAGTGCTTTTAGCCACAGAATTGAACACAGTGCATGTGTGCTTACCGAGGGACTGTGCTACATGGAATATTATTAGACAAAATTGATGCAAACAAATTGAATACCTCCTGATTTTGGCATGTGTTATGCAAAAGCAGGGGACTGGTTAAAACCCTGACTTTGAGAAAAAATATTAATTTGCATCTTCCTTCACTTTGGGAATGTGCATGAACTCTGCCCTGAAGAAGGTGTGGATGGCCCCCATGTTAAGGAGGAATAATTTGAAAAGAAGGAATAAGTACTGGAATTACAATCACAGTAACATGGATGGTGTGTCCTTACATCATCCATTTAGTGGGACAATCCTTATTTGTATAGAAGACTTGCAGACTCTAGAGTAATTTGTGTGAAATGTATCAATTCTAAAGAAATCAGACTGATAAAGAACAAATAACAATCCACAGAGGCATTCCTCACTCACATCTTTGTAAAAAAAGTGAATATGCATAAAACTAGCATAAAAATCAGCATCAGGGACTCCTTATTTTGAAAAGCTAGAGTACTAATACAATGGCAAGCATCAGAAAAAGGAGTAGACTAAGACTCCAATAATAGGTCAGTACTTTTTTATTTTGGCAAAGCCAAATGACTAAAATTTCTGTTGATCTCCACTGTATATTATCATTTGTTCTTTTCCATTAGCTCTGCCTCAACAGCAGTAGCAGAATGGGAAGCAATGTGTGAAGGCAAATTTCAAGAAAGAGAAATGCAATACTTCTAATAAAATGAAAGTAACTACCATTTCACCTAACACGTCTGTTAATAGAGGCAAAGCCCCTCATCACGGATGTTGACTGCGTATAATGTATTCACTTTAAAGTTGAATTTACCTGTATTATTATTTTTATACACAGTATATTGCATAAAAGCCATGAGGCACGACTTCTCTGCATTAGCTGCTGTGCAAACAAAGGAAAGAGGGGGTTTATGGTCCAGAGAGTTTATATTGTAATTTGTTAATTTTTGATGAAGAGTAAAAGATAATCTGAATGAAGCATTCAGGCATTCAAAAACAGAAAGCATTTAGCTATATAAAGCAGCTCCTATTACAATTCTCAGTCCATGTTCAGAAAACACCATTAACAGACACACTGAACATTGCTATGAACTGACAGTAAAGAGGATAAAATTCTCTTTAGGTATAAATGCCTGAACTACTACTAATGTCAGTGGAATCATGCCTATTTAAAAGAGAATTTCGATCCACTATCAAAAAGAGGTGGCAGCAGAAAAAAAATACAGCCAAACAAAAACCACACACACAAACAACAGACTGTAAATTACTAATATCCATTAGAAGAATGTTTTTTCCTATAACTGCAAAACTAATTTTACTTCAAAACAAAATAGAAGTAGTAATTACAATTACTACTCAATGCCTATTTTCTGGACCCAAAGTCTAACTGGAGGTTCTGGCTTGGTAAAAAAAGAAATCTAGAGGTGCTTACTGTACTTTTGTATCTGTAGGGAACTCTGCGGAACTCTAAGAAAAACCTGCTCAGAGCTAAGGAGGTATGATTTTACATCCTCTGTGAAACTAAGGAAACAAATAAAGGTATTTGATTACTATAAATTAATAAAGTACTTTTTTCCACATACAATATATGTCCATGTATGCTCACTATAAAGATTTAGAACAACTGGAAATGTTTTAAGCTGCAAATCAGAACGTTATTTAAAAGTGGAAATAGTGAGTCATGTCCCTTTGCCCTCCCAAGATCTTTATCTGCTGTCTTTAAAGGATTATCTCTAAATTCAAAACATAATAATGTATCCACATACAGTAATTTCCTAAGTAACTAAGCACATAATCAGGTAAAATACATTGTCACAAGTTCCATATCCTGACACACAACAACTACATAATTTCTTGAAAACACTGATAACATAAAGTAGATGTTATTTTACATTAATCTTAGCACTTGATAGTACCATTACCTAATTACATTCATTGTAATGACAGAGCTAAACAATAATCACCACTATTGAATTTTAAATAGACTACTCTCTTATAAGTCAATAATCAAATTCCCCAATTAATAACTATCACAGGAAGGTAACTGCAACCACTACAGAAACCTTGTGCTTAGTGAGATTGTCAAAATTTCAAAATCTGATTAAATATTTTTGAAACTGAATCTGAGGTTTAAAAGTAACTCCACTATTAAATGAAAACATTGCTGGTCTGGTTCTGCTCCCTCATAGTGAATAACAATATTTCTTTAAACTGACTAAAATATATTCTCAAGATTAATTGTAAGAGGTAGTAAATTGCTTACATGGTCATTATTCCCATTAAGTAATTTCCTTTGAGCGAAAGAGGAAAACATTGTCTTTTCAAGAATTACAAAAGTAATAGAAATTTTTAAAACTATGGAAGATAGAATTGGATCTAGTACAAAAAAATATTATTTTAATAATAAAGCAACCTTTCTTTCAGCATGTGCATACAATAGTTTTGAAATTCATCTTTAAAATTACTTTAAGATTTAATAATTATATGTAAGTGAAAATGAACGTGCAGCGTGTTGTGATAATGCCACCACTGGGTGATACCATCTGAGTCTATTATTCAGCAGAGCAGAGAAATATCAAGAAATAATTGGCCTGAAAACTCTGATTTTAATTGCTCTGCACAGCCCTGGAAAGCAAGTTTGATGCCTCTAATATCAAGGAACATATCCAGTTCTGAAAATGAAGCAAAATGGATCAGGCTGGTCATAAAGAAATCATAAGCACTGAGCCAGGGTATGCTAAACCACCTTCAAAACAAATAGGAACAATTTTACTATACCAAATGACAACAAAAGAAAGAGCTCACATAGGCTTGTTTAGCATTAAAAGAACAGACTCAGGAGCTGGCTGTGGGGAAGCTGTTCAAGGTTGGAATTCGAGGCTGAAGTAAATCAGGACAGCCATGAGAACTGGGGCAAGCTGCTGGTGGTGAGAAATACCAGAAGAGACTGGGGGCTTTTAGTCTACACAGAAGTGATCAGTGTTCTCCTTTCTTCTAAACCACAGGAGTGACTACAGATAACTGAATGTGTTGCTATATATATAGACGCATCTTTCCTCGTATCCTATCCTTTCCCACATTTTCACAGAATCACAGAATGGTAGGGGTTGGAAGGGACCTTTGGAGATCATCTAATCCAAACTCCCCCTGCCAAAGCAGGTTCACCTAGAGCAGGTCAGACAGGAATGCATCCAGGTGGGTTTTGAGTATCTCCACAGAAGGAGACTCCACCACCTCTCTGGACAGCCTGTTCCAGTGCTCTGCCACTCTCAAAGTGAAGAAGTTTTTCCTCATGTTGAGATGGAATTTCCTGTGTTCCAGTTTGTGCCCGTTGCCCCTTCTCCTGTCACTGGGCACCACTGAAAAGAGACTGGCCCCATCCTCTTGACACCCACCCTTTAGATACTGATAAGCATTGGAGTTCCCCTCTCAGTCTTCTCTTCTCAAGGCTAAACAGGCCCAGGTCTCTCAGCCCTTCCTCATAAGAGAGATGTTCCAGTCCCCAGTCATCTTCATAGATCTCCACTGGACTCTCTCCAGTAGTTCCCAGTCTTTCTTGAACTGGGGAGCCCAGAACTGGGCACAGTACTCCAGATGTGGTCTCACCAGGGCAGAGTAAAGGGGGAGGATAACCTCCCTCGACCTGCTGGCCACGCTCTTTTTAATGCACCCCAGGATGCCATTGGCCTTCTTGGCCACAAGGGCACATTGCTGGCTCATGGTCATCCTATTGTCCACCGGGACTCCCAGGTTCCTCTCTGCAGACTTGCTTTCCAGCAGGTCAGCCCCTAACCTGTACTGGTGCATGGGTTATTCTACTCTAGGTGCAGTACCCTACGTTTGCCCTTGCTGGACTTTATTAGGTTCCTCTCCACACAACACTCCAGCCTGTCCAGGTCTCGCTGAATGGCAGCACAGTCTTCTGGTGTTTTCCCCCATCTCCAAACAACTTTCCACCTTAGAAAACTGACTACAGTCAAAAGACGCAAAGTTAATTTACATATACACAGGCTTTATTTTACGTTCTTAAAAACATCCTGTGAACTTTGCAAGATATATTTTTAAGCGTATCCTTAGTGCAAGCTATGGAAAAAAATATTTTTCTTTTTTTTTTCAGCTGTAATTTTGTAGATACCATTACTCCCCACCTCCCCCAGAATCAGACTGATTTAAAAATACACCACAACTTCATTTCAAAGTGACCAAGTTTTAAAACCCTTTGTATGAGTTCTATCAAACTTCTCATAAAATGTCTAGTCTGTGGAAAAAAGGTACTTGGCCAATATTCAGAAGCTTAGTATCTCTGGGGCAATAAAGAGATGTTTAAGTCAATCAGTTCTATAATGGAGAACTAGCATCAATGAGAACTTCAAGAGTGACTCGTCTCTTCATTATAAATACCAGATCTGTCTAGAGACATAATTTTAGTTCATTATATGTTGTTTGCCATGTCAGAATAAAAGTGTTAGCTGCAAAATAGTAAATCTGGGACTGAGTGATTAATAAATGTACTTTAGGTTTCACTGTGTGAATAGTATTGTTGCAATTGTTTTTCCATCTCAGAGTGCCTGTTGTGTGAAAGCTTGTTTTGTGTGTCTAGAACCACTTATATAAAATGCATTTTTAACTACCATAGTTGATCATAAAGGGAAAGAGGGAGAAATAAAAAGATACATTATGCAAACAACCTTGAGGTTTCTTTTTCTTAATACAAAAGACACTGATGTTTCTTTGCTCATTCACTGGATTCTACAGCATAGCATAAGGTTGATTTAAGAAACAATTTTAGACTGGTAACTGTTTTACATTCTAAATGAAGGGACGGGTATTTTTTAAGCCTACTGGATAAAATATATCGGGTTTAGTGCCCTGGAAAAATAAAGGGAAAAGTGGATCCTGCCAGGATGAATAAATTACACTGGCATGCAAAAAGGACAGAACAATGCAGTTGACACCAGATTAACATCTGGGGTTAACTGCCAAAAACAATGCAATGCTTATTAGTATCCAACTGAAAAGCTCATCCTCTGTCCTGGACCACATTATTCATTTGCTTAAGCCAAACAGGCTCTTCATCAGCTTCTGTCTTGCCTTATGTTCTCATTTCCCTGGAAAAGTATGGTAATGAAGGTTCTTCTAACAGATGTTCCTTTAGACTCATTAACTTCTGAATCTTGTTTTTCATTTTATTGACCAAAAGGTAGTTTATTAGAACAAACAATTATGGGAAAATAGAAAATCACAAAGAGCTTTCACCATGATACTTAACTCCAGCTACAGATACAGAGTGAATGTACGCAGATGCTAATAATTATAAAGTATGATACTTGGAGATTGTCTTAAGTGATGAGGGAGTTCCCCAAGTCTCAAGAGACAAAGATATCCTGTGTGACTTCAAGCAAAACATCATAAATCATTCCTTACCAAAGATTCAAATAGCAACTGTCTTGGTTACTGACAATAACTAAAGGCACAAAGCACTTTGATCCTACTTGCCTGAGGGAAACTTATTTAGTGAGCTAAAATAACACTGTATTACTATATAAATAGTACTATAGCAACCAGCTTCGAGGAAAACATTAAAGTCTTGATGATTTCATGAAAAATGCATGTAATAAAGCCCTAAGAAGAAAGAAACACAACTATGCACAGGATTTACTTCCTAATACATAGAACATGATAAATGGCAGGCCTTATTTAATATAGATAAAATTATTTTGTTTCATTTCTATGGCAGAACAATTAATTTAGATTTAGCTGTTGAATTACTATATGAAATTCTGATAGAGGGATGGTACATCTATTTAAAAGAAACCCCATCCCTTAAAGATTGTCACTACTCTTCATTACCATGTACAGACTCTAAAGAGTTCAGTGTCGATAAAAATCCTGACAGTCTTCTAATATTTTAATAAAATAAACAAGTTTTAAGGAAATGTAAAACTACTTTCCCAGCATGAAGACTTTTAAAACCACATTTGTACTCCTATTAAATCTCAGATTAAAAAAATTTTACATGATCTTATACGAAGAATGACAGCAACATGAAGCCAATACCTACCTAAAAAAAAGGAAAAGGTCTCTTTTCTGACTAAGCTGTGTAGTAGATTTTTAAAAAGTTATTACTTAAAAAAACTCCCACAGGTTTAAAATGTAACATGCCAACAGGTGACAAAAATAGTATCTGTAACTTGCTTCAGCTCTTCTAACTAAAACCAACACCAGACGCAGTTTAAAGGTTCTGGTTCTAAAAGCACGTACAGTCAACTAGTAGTTCTTGGGATTCTGCTTAATAAGAGACATTGATAAAACAGGAAGAACAGTGCCAGGATATATCAACAGAGATAAGCTATAATCTCTGGTGAACTATTCCATGGACTTTTGAATTGATTGGCAGTCTGAGGTTTCAGCTGGAAATACAAACTGAAAGAAAGAAATCGTTTCAACACATAATTTTACTAACTTCCCTTTCTACCATGTGCTTTGGTTTTATTTACCATCTGGAATATCCTCCAGCTGTATGTACCTGACAGTTTTCTAATATTTTAATATAAGAAATGAATTTTAAGGAAAACCATGCTTAAGTTCAGAAGAAACCACAGCATGCACTTCCATGCACCAGTGGGACAGCAGACTATTACGTTTCTTTCAGAAGCAAAAACAAGTCTGTTGAAAGCCAGAAACAGTTTTACACATACTTGATTATCATGAGTAAAGATGAAAAATGTCATCAGCTTATGGCTTGATTTACGCATTTACATGAGCTAAACGTTCTTACCCTGAACAAGGCAGTACTGTATTATGCTCAATTACTAAGAATCACACGCAGTAGCATTTCTCACTTGAATGAGGCAGCAGGAGATTGTGAGCCAGTTGCTTTTCTTTGAAATACACACACTGATGGTACAAAAATCCAAAATATTTTACTGTCTCGGTTGATCATCAGATAGCTGGGAAGATCATTTGGTAGAGTTAAGACACGCAAAACAAATGAGTACTCTGTCCTAGGGCCAAGTCATACTCTCTCAAGAGATCAAGTTCATGGAATTACAAAAATGTTATGCCTGCCAATGACACTGTTGTATGTGAATAGTGCTAAGAAAGACTGAAATAAACCATTCTTTCACCACTCCTGCAAAATATTTGACAGTTGCATTGACTACCCGAATGTGTATTTGGTTATATACAGCTGTCAAATATTTTTGCAGGGACAGTATAAGGATGACTTATTCCTAAGTATTTTGCCCTACCTTCTTTTCAATTAAAATTTAACAAGGCATTCACATTTCATAGTCAAGAATAAAATCCTCAAATGCAAAAAAATCAAACAGACCTTACTTTAAGGATATTCTCACACTATTTAGTCAATTTCCCTTAAACTAACATATAGGAATGACTTACAGTTGTTTTCTGCTAGAATCATTCCAAACAATGCTTTGCTTTCTTTAGGAGTTGAAGGTTGTGTGGACAAAGAGCTAGGGAATCAAATTCTCTATAGTACGTGGAAAGAAGAGAATCAATTAAGCTTTTACTTAACAAAAGTATTCACCAATTCTATGTATATGCTTGTCATAACTAATCCCTAATTTTCAAAGATGTGCTGCCGCTTCCATTCTAAAACCCTCATTCACTTCCATGTGCATCACGGACATTCGGCATTTTGCAGTGTTGAACCTTCAGCTCCAGTATCCCACCCACTTCTCACACCATGGTTGTAAATTTTTGAATTTGATTTTTTTTCTTTCAAGAAACATAACTGATTATCTTTACAAATGAATACTTATACCCACACATACTCACACCCATCCACAATACTTTAGAATACATGAGGAAAAAGTAGAAATGAAGTTGTATCAAGAAATGAAGAAAAGGTGTTCAAATAAAATCACACAAAATTATTACCAATTTAATCAAAATAATTGGGCTTTGTGATCCAATGAATATACAGGAGATGTTTTTCTTGGCAGTCCTTCTGGAAAATTGTTATGAAATTATGACTGTTTGAGTAGCAACCCAAACTTTAGGAATTGTTTTGTGAATTAAAACAATGGAAACATACTCGTTGGACTGCAACTCTCAATATAAAATGTCCACAAATGAAAACATCCCTAGCAAGGCACTGTGTTGTAAATGACAGCACCCAGCTAACGGTAGCACCTTCAAGTACCATTTACAAGCCCCAACTTGGTGTTTTACAGACACAGAAGAAAAAAAACAAGTCCTGTCTCAAAGAGCTTGCAATATAGGCATAAATCAATGAGAACAGGTGAATATTGCAGGATCGACAGTAGGTCAGTCATGGTTGGTACATGGACAGTAGGTTGGCAGTGTTACCAGAACAGAGTCATGAAAGCATCTAAGTAAAATGGAGCTGTAAAAGTATATTTAGCGTACAACAACAATGTGACTGAGGAGTTGCGCAGAAGAAACTCCTCCTGCTTTTTCTTACGGTAGAATAATTGTAGAGATTATGAAAACATAACAAATGTACATACACATAGGCAATTCTTATTCTAGTCAAAATTTTCTGCTCTTTGTTTGAATGTAAGTGCCACTGATCAGTTCCAAGTATTACACATACACAGAATAACAATTTAAACCAGAAAGATTATCTACCACTTAGCATGTGTATTGGTATACAAAATGGAGAAGAAAACCAGCTGTCTACATTTTTTCTTTTTAGAATCATCTTTTTATGCTGTGTTACGTATAGGGCAAATGTGTGTGTTAAATTTCATTTTCATGGATAAACGTGTAATATCAGCCATCAGGCTGTTAGCTTCACTGCCTTAAAAAACCAAAACGTACCTCTCTGGTGGGCCAAAAAAACGTAGGACTTTGTTAAAAATCAGTCTGTGAAAAATGTCAGAAACTTCCTTTTGAGCACACTGTCTGTTGTAGCAGTAGGTACTGTATTTGGTAAAATTCCAGAAACTTAGCACATCTACATAATTTCTCTTCCTAGTTGCAGAGTGCTTAAATAAAAATATACATTCTAGCTTCCACAACAAAAAGCTAGAGATTTCCTCAACTAGTTCATTAAGCTAGAAACCTTGTAGAGGAATTTCTCCAATGCATGATTTAAATGGAAGTCATTTTAATGACAAAAGCAACCTTACAGATCAGACATTTTAAGGACTAATTTTGAACTATTTCTGATATTTGTATAAAACCACAAAGATTTCTGTAATTAATGATTGCTATGCCAAGGGATAAATGATTTCAGATTAAAATAACTCTATTTATTAAACAAATTATTTGTATCCTATTTTAAAAAAAAAAAAAAAGGCTTTTACTGCATCTCATATTTTCTCGCTGTTCTAAAATTAGTTAGTAAACAGGCGTGGCAGTGATAGGATTAAACTCTGCCTAGTACTTCCTTCTGGCTATCTCTAATCACAGCTAAACCTTACTCCCTACTCATCTACCCGTCATGAGGGCATACATACCAATCTCTCAGATTAGCTACACAAGGAGTCTAGGTGCCTAACTTCAGAAAATTAGGATCATTCTGTTAGAGGTTGGTACATCATCTGAGATGTCACGTTGCCTAATTTAGGCAGAAGCCAAGGTACTACAGTGCTAGCCCTGAGAGAGCTGCAGTCAACACTAAAAATTCTAAGAATAAAACAGAAAAAAGTAATTAACATGAATATAGGCTAAAACATATTTCAAGAAGTATATTATCTCACAGTATGACATACCACCAAGTAGTAGCACATTATGTGATGTGTTTTACTGCCATGATGTGCTACCAAGTCCTTTTATCAAATAGTACTGTTACACGTTTACAACATCTTTTACAAAATTAAGAATGAAAATAAACATTAAAAATCATACATCTTGCCAAATTAAGTTTAATAGTTTTAATAGTTTTATAATATATACATTTTGTAAATATTTACTTGGATAAAACTAATTGTTGACTAATTCTAAAGAAAATGTTAATGACATCATTCAAACCAGGTGGCTGAAAAGCAAGACCAGTGCAGAAATGTAGGTTACTTAAAATGAAAGATTTTAATACAAAAGTATACATGAAGAAAATTCCAGTAGCTCCAAAGAAGTAATTTCTGATGTACTTTGCTGCCTGACCTGATAAATCTGTGCTGTGTCAGTTTTCACTCAACAGTTAATATTTGACTACACTAAATTAAATTGCAGGATGATAATGCACTCACAGATCTTCTCACCGTTATATTTGTCTATCTTAAAGCTGTATCTTTCATCACAGTGAAAGCAAACAATTATTTGTCCACAGTTCAGACTCTATTTTGTATACATTGTTTATAGTGCCTATTCCTTCCAAAATGCAGTGTGGATCACAGCAAAACAGATCTTCCCCTTTTCTGACAAATTCCATGAGTTGAAGACCCTATGACCCTATAATAAAAGAATGCCACCCCTGAACATACAGCTACTTCCAATATTTCTTCAAATATCTGTATAGTATACAAAGCAGGTAGGAATTAGTTGGTAGCTGTTAAAATAAATAGCTGAGCTACTAACTCCTTGCTTTGCTATTCGCTACATATACGCATGACACATTGATGTAAACACAGGTTTGCAGGAACTGGGAATGAAAGTGATTATCCTCACAGTAACTGGTTTCCATGCTGCAGAGCACACCCCCAACGCAGTAAAGAACTTGTATTGAAGTCTAAGTCCACACAAGTTTAAATTATATGCATTCTAAGCCTGGAACTTAATGTTCCATGTTTGATAATATCATCTTCATCCCATCTTGAACTGGGATCTGTACTTTAGAAGTAAAATAAATAAAAAACCTAAAAATGTCTATTTTTATTAATGGCAACCAGCCACCTGCAGCCCAGGTGGATTATGGAAAGAAAGAGCACAAGACACTACCTGGAAGAAAAAATAACACCATAATATGACCCCAAAATTTTCTCTCATTGCTGACTTTGTAAAATGAGATGAGTAATTTGGCCATAACTATGTGAACAGATTGGGGTCTGGTACTACTGTAACTGAAGTGTAGATTTAGAGATATTCCACTCATTCAAACAGAATATGCTCTAGAGAAAAAAGGTTGTGATTTCCAGATGGGAAACATTTATTCCATGTAACTTCAGAAAAATCACTAAAAATGATAGATCAGATCACCTGTATAGTTGTGGATGCTCTTTACTTTCTGTGAGGTGTTGGCTAGAACTACAGAATGTAAATCTGGATGCCTCCCAGCTATTCTTCTGCCAGGACAAAGCGGAAAAAAAAATTCTTAAAATCTTTATAAAAAAAAGATTGTTGTAGTAAAATATAAGAAAACAAAGATCCTTCAGAAAACAAAACAGAACAAAAACAAACCACACAAAAATCACAACAACCAGGTCTGCTACAAACTTGTTTCCTGAGGGGATACACACAAAATATTTAAGAAAGAACAGCCTTTTGTTTTTATTTAAGAAGTAAAGGAAAAGAACTAGTTTATCTTCATGAGAGGAGAGGCAGATTATGTTTTGTGCCTCAGAAGATCACTGTTCTTCCACTGAGCACACTCACTTGTTTCAACTACAGCCAGTTGGATCAGCACTCTACCAAGATCTGCGTAGGTAACGGGACCTAATTCATGTAAGACTACTAAGGATCCGTTGCCACCCCCACATTTCTACAAAAAATAACGGAAAAGACAAGGGACTGTCCAAAGACTCGATGTCAGACAACATCCTTGACCTGCATGACAGCCACACGGTAGCACTCTGCCTTTGCAGCAATACCTGAGCGTTCTCCATGACTTCAGGGAGAACAACAAATAATGCCACTGCAATAATCAAACTAGCAGGTACATAAACTTGGATTACTGTGGCAAAGTCTAAATTCCAGTGTAAAAAGTTTTAGATGCCTACCCAAATGCATGTCAAAAACCCATTCGTGTCCACCAAGCTCGTTAGGTCTCAGTGAACAAACTGAACCTTTGGTGAAGCTCCCTACAGATAAGAACAAATGTCAAGTTCCCAAATGAGCAGTGTCTGCTTCTCCTAGTCAGAGCATTAGCCAGCTCATTGTCATCCAAATCCAATTTCACAGACACTCTGTGAAGGCAGAGACAAAGGAGACCTTTCACTGATAAAGTTTAATGAAAATAAATCACAAAGCCTCAGGTCATCAGCATACTGATGACAGTGAAGTCTACACTGTGTGCTCCCCTGTGTGGTGACAGCGTATTTCGTGTATGGTAGGTTCCACTGGCCCCTTGTGAAAAATCAGTCTTTGAAGTGGAAAAAATCCTTTCAAAATTACCCTTAAAATCTCAAAGAGAAACTAAGGATATCTATTTAAAGAAAACAATGTAACCCAGTCTGGACCACAGCCAGATAACAGGAAGAATAAATATTACGGTTATGTCTAGTGAATGGGTCACTGCTTCAGAACAGGAAGATCTGGATTCCTGACCCTGTTCTTCTAAGGACATCTGATATCTAATCATAGATTATAAAAAAAAACACAGTGGAAGAGACTTCATATAATACTGTTCTCTGGATTCTCTAAAACCAGATTGCGCCTTGAATTGCAGGGCTCAGAAGTTAACACAGGATCCTAATGAAAGAGTGCCCAAACCAAGCAGAGTGGAAAAAGTCCTTCATGCCTTTTGCAGATCTTATCTGTCAATATAGAACTTGCTTTCTGCGTGCTCCCCCCCAGCTTAACTTTTGAATCATGATCAGCTTGATATTCACTACAGCCAGGCATCAATACATATTTCTCCACTTTTCCAAGACTGTAATCCTGTTTTGCAATGTAGCTGCTGCCTCCTCCAGCCTTCTTTAAGTTTCCTGAAGACACTATACTCCATATCTATTGCTTCTCCCATATCCACAGTATCTCTTAACTTCTTACAGGAGATGAACAGTTTAATACAATCATGGGTCCAGTAGGAGTCATGCCTAGGAGGTGGTCAGTACTTAAACACTTTTGAGGACTTTAGTCTTTCCAAATCTGTATTTTTCCATCTATAAAACTATGTATAGCAGTACTTTGCAAAAGGATTTTGAGGTTACAACCATTCAATATTATCAAGTGTCCACATAATATAGTAATGGAAATACATTTTAAAAGTACATGGGCTTTATAGCCAAGCAATATAGACAAGAATATCAAAAAGTGTTGACAGGTGAGTTTCTAAAAGCAACCCTTATACTTAATCAAATATAAACAATACTATATTCAGAGCTGAACCAAAGAAGTAAATGTCAGAACGTTAGACTATGTTTGGTTATTATTATATTACAATACTCCATAATCTTTGATATTTTTTAAAAAAATCAGAAATTCATAAAAAATGTGAAATTGGTTCCTGAAATAGAGCACAGGCACCCTGCCTACTTCTTGTCAAGATCTTGAGAAGTGTGCAGCCCTTGAAGAGGACAGGGCTTTCCGACTACTCCCTAAACCCACTGAATGGGTAATAAAAGAGACAGAAGCAGCATGAATAAATATGAAAGCGAACTCAACAGTCTGCATAATAATTTATACATCTATCATATATATATATATATATATATACAAAAACGACCAGGTGAAAATGAATTCAATTTTAAGAAAATGGATGACAACCACATGGCATATACTTCATCGCCAGTGATGGGAGATGGAAAGTTTTTGCAGAAGCTCTCATATTAATGACAAAATTCTGCTTTATGAAGAGAACGTTTGGGGTCTCTAGGGCCTATGGCTACAACTGTTAAAGCATAACGTAAAAGGTTCAGATAAGGATCACATGGTCCAATTATCAACTTCCTTATCCATGAATTAATCTATGTGATATGTTAAAGATGGAGTCAAAAGTATGCATCTTTAAAACCTTAATTACAATACTTGAAGAAATTTTATGTATATCTATATAAAGTGATTACTCATTATTTTATTTATCATCATCAATTTCCTCATAAGTCTTAAACCAAATATAAGTAGCATTAAAAATCCACATAATTAATTTTCAAATTGAGCAGCAAAACTCTCTTTTTTTATTCATGGTAAATCTAATTGTATCATTCTGCATTCTTGTTTAAATGGAAAACTTATGCTATTCTTTTTTAAGGAAATTATTTTTAGAAGTGTCAGTACTTAATGGTTGCTGCCAAACCTGTGAAATAATAGTGCAGAAGTATTTTATATACAGTATGAGAAGATTTTAATCAAGTGATGGCACTTCCATTGGTATTGAAGATTAATCAGAAATCCCTGATACTGAAGACTATGAAAGGTTTGGAAATTGAATTTACATTTGCTTTAACATTTATTCATGTTGACAATCAGATCTCAGGTTAAATGTAACAGTTTGCATAAATGTTAGAGCACAGTAATTTCCAAAATTCATTTCAGTATTACATAAAACAGTTATTACATTAATATAAAACAGTTCAGTTTTCATTATACATCATAAAAAAACCAAACGCACAGTTGAACTAGATTTGGGGAATGTTGCAATTACATGCAATCACGTAGCCTTTCCAAAGAAAACTTGAAGTTCTTGTGCAATTTGTTTAATCCTTACTCTTGTAAATCTCCCAGTGTAGCCCACTGCAATCTCAGGATTTCAATTTCTATTTGAAAACAAGTCGCTACTATAAAAGTATTTATGCTTTCTGTAAACCACACAATCTGTCACTAAGGGAGGAGGAAAGGTAGAATGACTATTGGGAAAGGTGCGGACTGAGTAACCGAAAACTGAAGGTTTGGGGTTTTTTAATATCAAGCTTCAATATTTGAATTGAATATGACTTCATTTTTCCTAAGTCATCACCATTCAGTTCTGATAGCATTTACATCATCATATCTCCAACACACATTTGGGAATATGTCAAGTTCCAGTGTAGCTGTCACAGAAAAACATGTGGAGAGTCTGCAGTAAGAGGACAGGGGAAAGGCTGTGCTGTTCCATACATAGCTTACTTAAACTAAATAAAGTCAAAGCACCACACTTGTACGACAGAAGGGATATAGGCCAGAGGGAACAAGGGCTGTCTTTATCTGACAACTGGAAACTAGATATTGAGCCAAAATGTCACATGACATACTGTCACATTCAAAAGTAACCCAAGTTCTTCAATTTCTGTTTAATTGAATTTTCCTCACATATGGCAGTTAACTAAATCAGGCTTATTCATGTTTATGAATTTACCATAAAACCTTCTTTTAAAAAACATATAAATTTCAAGTATTCCAACTATTCCAAATAGTCCCTTTTATTGTAATTATATTAACATACATCCTGAAACACTGTTTTTAGGTTTTAGGTGCTCAGTGACCATTCTGGTTAAAAGAATACCTGTAGTCATGGAAAATGTCGACGTTATATTACTGTCTGAGAAAAAAAGAAGGAACATCTGAGTTAACATGGGATTTTCTGTAGGAATTCTGGGCTAATTTCTCCCATGTGGTCTCTGCATAGAAGGAGGGAGGTTGAGACAATTTATATTGATTATATGCTATAGGTAATCAGGAACAAAACAGGTCATAACAAATTCCTGCCATTTACAGCCGATTCAGTGTAAGAATGGGAAACAATGTAGGCACTCGTACCATATAGCTTTGGACCTCTAAGGCTGAGTTTCCTACGTATCCTACAGAAAAAGGCAAGCTTCTCTACAGGGCAAATCAAAACACCTGAACCCAACTCCTGTTCTACATGACCTTCCAGAGGACCCTCTCAGTCATCACCAACTATACAGTTTAAAAAAAAAGAAAAAAAAACCCAAACACAAAACCCCCTGCTAATACAATGACCTCCTACTTTCCCAGTTTATGAAAATTTTTTGGTTTATATTTGGGTTAGTCTGAAATTTCCTTAAGTCTCTCCTCTTTCACTCGTTCCCATTCATATTTATACTTACATTATTCTTTGTAGCAAAAAAAAGGAACCTAGCATCTCCCCCAGCCAGTGAGGGCACTAGTCATCACCTCCTACTATTTGGTCCAATTAATGTTTACCCCCAGTGAGAAACATTAACAGGACAGGCTCAGAGAGTATGATGCTCCAGAAAGTTCTAACTTAACAATTGGGGCACTCTTTTAAGAGACAGAAAGTTTTATTCCCATCTCTCTGCTCCAGAGAAGACAAAGGAATAATTCTAATTGTGGTTTCCTATCTTACACATACATAAGTGCCTTGATAATTAAACAAGTCACATGATTTGGATGAAAGCTCCTCCTCCTCTGGAGTGTGCATAGCATCTAAGTCTAAGATTCTAATCTTTCATTTCCAAGCTTTCTTTGCTTTTATTAAAAGTACACATCATATTAAATTTAGCATTTAATTTCCCCTGGTATCTTATATAAGTGAAAATCCTAGAGAAAAAAAATCACTTGGGTTGACCCAAATAAATTTCTTCTCCATTTCTAGGACTGCCAATGAACAACAACAACAAAATTAACAATTTCACTATTTCACAACACTGTAGTTAAAAAGAACTGGAAGGATTAGTTCATCTTACTGAGTTCTGGCTTCGCAAATACCAACAACACAGATTAAAAGGCAATCACAGAACAGTGTGAGCATATTTAATAACTCACAGAATTCTGTTTCTTACTCATGTGGTCATCAGCTTTCACCTCCACCACTGCAGTCCTCTAGCCTTAACAAATGCAATCTTGGCCCACTTATGTCTATTCACAGCATTTCTAGAGAGATCATTATCTTGTCATCACTTTGATCATATCATCCCTTGCTTAACACCCTTTCCCTGGCTCCTCAGTTTCTCTATCATATCAAATACCTTTTACTTGTCTTCAATTTCAAAATCCTTTGCAATTTATTCTCCCCTGTCTAGCACTTCTCATATGCTATCATTATGGCTCCTAAATCATTAATCTGCCTTCTGAAATTAGAAGACCATTTGTACCTTCTCCTACACTCTCCCTTAGGCTACCCAAAAACTTAGGCCACTGTCAGCCATCAGTCCTTAAAATTCAGCTCTGACACTACGTCTCCAGAAAACTGGGCTAAATTAGGCCGCTGGCGTATGAGCTGAATGAGTAGTACGGGCTTCCACACCGCCACACTCTTAACCGATAGACCACTTTCCAGTGTGTTTCCACTTTTTCTTTTTTTGCCTTCTTATATTTCCAAAAACTATTAAGTTTAAAAGTTCTGTCGGACACAAACCAAGTTAATGCTGCAGACTGATATTTAAAAGAATCAAAAGCTGTGAGCATTGATCACTTGGGAATCCCAGATACCAAGATTTCGTTGACTCAGGAAACGCCCAGTCTTTAAATTCCTTTAATACTTTATATTCATTGGCACGATTCAACAATCAGCAGGAAATGTATGAAGGTTGGTATGCTGCAGTAAGTTACCACAAAAAATTCAAAACTAGAATGGGTTGTTTACATAGAGATTATTTTGAATTTTGTGTTTATTTTAGTGTGATGTCTGTACCTTAGCTCTGATGAATTTACAGTGTGACACCATGAAGAATAAATTATTTTATGCAACAATACTAGAGGAAACTACACGCAAGCTGAAACACTTATAAAATTAAAGCACTTATTTTCTAGTACCTGTAGTCGTATCAGAGGGCAGCACTTCCAGTCCACTCAGAGACATTCATTTAAACGCCTTGCAGCCGCAAGTTCCCACGACAGATTCTGCCCTTTAATAAAATCAAGTTATTCCTTTTAAATGTTATTGGCATTTTATAGGCTGTTAAAGGGAACAGAGCTCAGAATGTTTATATTGCTCTGAGTCTCCCTGATTGTGTCCCATTCTGATAACCACCTGTCTGACGAAGCTTTGATTAGGTATGCATCTTCTGCAAATAATTCAATAGGAAACAAACATGTTACTGTTGTATTAAAAACAGAATGTGTCCTGGGACCTGAGATTATTGGTCAGTGCAGGAATTTTCCAGGCATCTGGTCTGTAGCTCACATTGCATGCAGTGAATTATACCCCAGTAATTGAGAATGATGAATGATTTGACCCTCTTAAATATATAATGAGGGAAAAAACAGCGCAGTGAGAGCCAAGATTGAGGCAATTTTAGCCTCCAGGAAAAAACAGTTGTAACCCAACACCACCTACAAATCTCAGCGGGTGCTTTGGTTGGGTAGTATGTCATGTATCTTGGGTAATACATCTTGCATTGTGGGCAAGAAGAAACACTAATATTGATCTTCTACACCATGAAAAACCGTATGTAATGTCAAAGAATTGAGAGGTTTACACAATGAGGTTAAAAAAACCACTTAACCTTTTGTTTGGTTTTTTTTTTTTCCGCACAGAAATTTTATAAATCCCTCTAAAAGGAAGGAGTATTAAAATAAGTGTTACAAAAGACTGCTAAATTACTCTGATACAATTTAACGTCACAATAGCAAGATAATACCTCTTTCTGCACACGCCTCTGTAATACTATGGTGACTTTAGAAAAATCTAAAGTTAGCAGCATATCCTGAACTGAAAAAGCATGATAATTAGTGACTACCTGCTGGCTCTGCACACTGGGATATCCTGCTGTAGTAAGAGACTGTCCAGGACCAACCTCCTAGTCACATAGATACTGAAGTCAAAGGTCAGCTCACTTCTGTTAGGACTTGTCTTTTTTTCCCAGCTGGCCCTCGCCTCCTTCCTGCTGCACTTGGTGGGAACAGCAAAATGCAGAACCTCTTGTTGCGACTTTGGGAAAGATGCTGCCTACAAAGCAGCAGAATCAAGTACACTGATGACAAGGCAGCTATGGAACTTGGGGGCATTGGCCTTGATTTATTGTTTTGCAACACTGGATAGAAAGAGTGAAAAGGAGCAAAGGGAGTTCATATACTGTCCTAAAATTTTTATTTAAAAATACCAGGCAATATTGTTGGGGAAATTTGGTTTGTAGAGTGATGGAGAGAAGCAGAAGGCAGACAAATGATGAATTGGTAAAAAGAAGAAAGATAAAAGTGAAGAAAGTTTAAAAACTACTAAGGTGAAACCACTTATTCTTGTTTCCTTTACCTATTTTGCTTATTTGGGCAATTAGTTGCTAAAAGCAGTTTCTGGTCAGTTTAACTGGTCATTAAAGAAATTCACTGCTCTCTTTTGTCTGTGGTTCAGAGACATGCAGGCTTAACACTATAGAAGATGAGCACGTGAACAGTCTGCGTTTCTGTTTTGGCACAAGAACTAGATTTAAATATGAATGGGGAGATCTCCTGCAGCTGACAGAAGTGCTCACTCATTCCACCACTGCTGCAGAGATGTTGCCACCAGCTCCAGGGTCCCATTTTCAGAGCAGCAATTCAGATAATGCATATTTATAATGTTTTTACAGCCGAATGAGTTAACAAATCACAAAGAGCTTGAATTACACAGGAAGTAGCAAAAACCAATTGGGTAGAGCCTTAATTTGATACATCTGTATTGTGTGATGGGCTCCATTGTATGGACTCCATCCTGCTCCGTGGCAGATAGAGTGTGCATTGAAAGTCCCACATTTGTGCTCTGAAAGACAGCAGCTGCTTCCCATCTTCCACAACATCTGAAGAGAGTTTT
This sequence comes from Burhinus bistriatus, assembly GCA_013397275.1. Taxonomy (NCBI): domain Eukaryota; kingdom Metazoa; phylum Chordata; class Aves; order Charadriiformes; family Burhinidae; genus Burhinus; species Burhinus bistriatus. The sequence continues at coordinate 484,664 of VYXH01000326.1, forward strand.
ACATTCAGAGTACTCGCAAGCCAAGAAAACGCATCTCTGATCCAGGTGGAGGGACAGAGTATTTCTCCGAGTACCCAGACTATCCGCTGCTCAGGAAAAATACATGTGGCAAACAAAGGAGGATTTGCCAAGGAAATATGTTGAGCTGCTAACATGTACTCCAATAGAAAAAGACAACACCAAAATTTACCAACATTTCTAAATGCTGTGATAGATTGGTGGAACTTTGTATAGCACATCCACGTTTTCAGCACTGGGAGCTAATTTCCACAACCGGAATGATAGTTTTCTTCCAGAGCATTTTCTATTGTGCTCATAAAATCAAAACACAGGACAACCAGAGAAAAGTCATCTTCTGGAAGACTATTCTTATTCAACAGGCTCTTATTATCCATTGTTATGGTAAGCTTTTCTAATTTGTAGTTGATTTAGCTTTTGTTTATAGTACATTTTACCTAAGTCTCTTGCAGTACACAGCTGTTAGTGAGACAAAAATACATGTCCCACTTTTCATTTTCTACGTGAGACAATTTTGTTTTTCTGATTTTGAACCATTGTGTCAATACCTTTCTTGTTCATCCATTAACCAATTTCCTACACAAACATCTCAGTTCTTTCTTCCCAGCTACTCCTGACACACATGTCTGTAAAACATATCAAACATCTTCTTCCATGTTGGCTTTAGGGCCGCAAACTCATCTCCATTTCCCAAAAATGCATCTTTCAATGTTTATAGAAAAATGGTGAAAGCAATGGTATGAAGAGAGAAGAGATACAACAAATATTTTATTTACACTGTTGACACAAAATTATGCATTTGTGTACTATCATATACCATTTTTCCCTTTATTTCCTCTTATTTTTTAGAACATGCATATTTATGTGTTGCTGTATAGGACATGACACCACAGAACTTTCAAAGAACAAGTGGGAAACTTATTTACTAGCATAATACAAACAATGTTGACGATTGCTTAAAACAAAACAGTTAGTTTTCTGTAAAAGCTGTCTTTACATTCCTGTTCCCAAATCTGGTACCTCCCAGTGTCAAACTTAACCCTTGCAGAAACTAGCACTCCTGAGATTTTATTTACCAAAGCTAGCCACATAACATCCAAATAATATGAGTATTTGTCGTGGTTTGGGCCAATCTGGTGGAACGACAGTATTACTATGCTTTCATCACATTATTTTGTCTAGTGTAAAGACGCCCTATTATAAGCGATATTGTCTAGATATGAGAAAAGTAAGTCAGATGCTAACAAACGCCACCAAACAAAAGCCAAACCAAAACCAACCACCTGGTAATCTACTCATTTGTGCATTTTACCCAGAAGATTTTGTAATTCATAAATGAATGAGGAGCTACCAGAGTTCTCTTTTCTACAGGCTTTTTTGTTAATTGAGTTTGCTCTAAACATTTTCATATATCACATCAAGTATTCGATGAGGTGCCAAAGCACTTTGTTAACAAACTTATTTCCCAGATGTGGCTAAAGCAGGGACAGAAGGCTTGAATGTTCTAACATACCTAACAATTCAATTACAGTTATCTTATGGTGCCATCACATATTTTTCTTCAACAATCAAACAACCTCAGCTGGAAACTCCAAGCAATAACATAAATAAAGGACCATCTGGCAAGAATAATTAAGGAAGGCTGGAAATAAAACATTAATTAGTGCAGTAGTTCAAACGACCTTCAAAGGCCTTATTATGAAATTATATCCAAAACAGATAATCATTTATTTCATGTTACAGTTATATTTAACTAAGCATGAATAAATAATAATATCATTTTAGGATGCTGTTACACTGTTATTGACTCAAACTGATTTTGAAATTGTCTTATTTTTCTATAACAATAAAATTAGAATGAAAAACAACCTACATCAGTTTAGAATGGCAGCCTTGGTTTTCCCCTGTTTCACATCAATGAGCCAGATGAATCAAGCTTGCCTCAAAATTTACATACTAGAAAGGAATAGAATGGTTTGCCAGGACAATATGCATGCAACTAATTGCTTTTAAATCATTTACATTTGTTTTCTCGATTTTGGAAGGAAAAGAATGGAAGTCTAGAATTACTTGCTTTCTGATCTATGAAATGAAATGCCAAATACTAAGGTTCCTTAAAATCTCCTCTCTACAGAAATATACATTGCTATCACAAACTCAGGGAAGGTCTCTGCTCATGTCTTTCAAAAAACTTTGCTACTGTTACTGATGATCTTAAGTTAGTTGCAATTAAAATAAATCAACATATTTCAATGTAGTCTGCAGATACTTAACGGTGGTCTCAAATGCCTTCATTATCATCAAAGCAATACAACAGGAAAAAGATTCCTTGAAAATATAATATAACCAGGTTGTTCAAAAAGGGGCGGGGGGGGGGGGGGGCTCAGAAATTCCTGTGTTTCTGTGCCTTTTTCAAACTGCATTTGAAATGTATATATGAATTATTAACAAAGTTATATCTGCATATTTTCTGGGTTTGTTCTTTCAGTTGAGCATTATTGGAAAAATATGCTAAGGCAAAGGACTTTTAAGAGGACTATAATTAAAATACATTAATTATTTTATTTTATTATTGTACAGAATTGCCATCCAGCCAGTAAGAGTACAGTCTTCATTATATGGTGGAGTCACCTTCTCCTTATCCCCAGGCTACAGGATATCAAGCAACTGAATGAATTATCTTGGACCACAGCCAAGAGCACGTCCTTTAGTGACAAGCCAGACAATGACAAAGCTCCTGAAACTCTCAGACATCATCTGGATAAGCAGGCACAGGGGACAAAATCATCCTTAGGGAATCTGAAGACCAGATCCACTTATGAAGATCCACTCCTAACAAAAGAACTATAGGAGTCCCCAGTGCCACCCAAGGCCAAGGGAAGCTGGCTGGATGAATTTTTACCGATATATTATTGTTTCCACCGTTGACGTGTGCCTAAGACAGCACGTTGTTCACAACACCAAATGGTGCTAATAGTGAAAGTGCAATTCTAATGGTGACAACGAAGTAATGAACTGCAGATTTGCTCTTTTATCTTTCTGCAAAGTCTGCATACTTACCACCACAAACCTTATTAGGATCACAGATATGTCGCTGATACAAGAAGATGTTGCTTTTTAGACTGAGAAATTGCCATGGGATAACCTAGCACATGAGTTCACCCCTGCACAGACAGTTTAGGAGGTAAATTACCACTAAAACCTGCCAGTATTCTGTCTTTAAAATAATGAAATTATTGAAAACTCAGGCCCACATAGTAGGAATGGAATTTTTTTTCCATTTTTTCCAAACCACAGAGAGAAATAGCTGGCCCTGTACTACTGGCCAAACTCTGTCAGTGGGACATCAGAGAGACAAATCAACAACAGCTGATGAGTAACTTTGCTGAGAGAAAGTGGAACCCAGACAATATCTACCCATAGGGAAAGGTGCTGAAAGGAAGGAAGAAAGCTCAGCTATTTGGGAAAACAGGAGAAAGAAGGGTCTAAAAATACGAAGGTCATAGGCAGGCAGTACTTACAATTACCTAAGGGACAGAGGACAGAAATTACTAGTGAACAAAAGAAAGGTGAAAGGCCACGAGGCAGGCTGTAATAATTCAAAGATAAAAAAGGAGGACGTCTGGACTCAATACCAGCACGAGCTATAAACCAGTTGCAGGTTAGCAAGGTGGGAACAAACTTGTGATGAGACAGGGAATGCAGATCCAGAAAGTGGGGCTGTTTCTCTGTAGGAGAGCCTACCTAGTTAACAGAGACATCTCCGTGGAGTTCTCTGATCACCTTCCTGCACTAGTCGTAGAAGTGATTCTCTAGTTAGGATGCTTTAGACACTATGATTCTGCACATGGGTAGGGGAAGGCAGATGGTCTGACAGTCTGTGCAAGGATCTGAATGAGTCCAAGTTTCAAGATCAAGGAAAGGATAGTGAAGAAGAGAGAGACTGGTGCTCTGTTGTTCCTAGTTTCTGGCCCTGCATTTTTAGGTAGATGGCTGCATTGTTGATTTTTCTGTGGGACAGTAGGAGTTAGGTGTATGATATTCAGGCTTGTGAAAGAAAAATACTTATTTTCCAAGAAAAAGCTGAAGCTACATTTGAAAAAAAAAAACAAACCACACACAGGATGGGCCAACATAACCATAAATATTTTTTCATTATTCTCACTGTCTTTAGTCCTCGCATCTCCCAAGTAGCCTTCTGCAGTACTTAATTTCTTAGGAACTGTGCAGGAATTGAGGTGGTCATGTCTTCCAACGCCATTAGCTGAGACTGCAATAACAATCAAGGCTTATGTCCCCCTGGTGGCCCCCAACAGTACGGCAAACAAATGCTGTAACTGAAGTGCACCGGACACACGTATGCCTCAAACGGAACAGACGTTGCTGCATCACATCCCAAATACCCGTCGCATCCCCAAAATATCCCAAATTGCTTCAGAGACATGTAACCATTCCTTCTCTTTTGCATATTCCACATACGTTACTGAAGCTGTCTTGGTGGACAGCGGAAGTTCAGACTGCAGAAGCACTAAACAAAGGACCGACCTGACAAAGTCTGCTCTGCATCAGGAAGCCTGACCCACTGAACAATGTTACATAAAGCAACAGAAGACCATGCTACAGCCCCGTGGGGGCAGGGGGCTCTCGGAGAATTTGCAGAAGCCCACGTTCAAATAGTCTTCTCGTTTCAGAGGATAGCCTCAGATGACAGGAATGCAAGAAGTGCCTCGATAATCTCCCTCTTACCTACCTGAGGGGAGAGAATGGCATCTGACTGAGACCGGAAATCCATCAGATATTCTGCATGGCCCTAGCTGTTATGTACCACTTCCCAGGAAAGAAGAAAACCTCAAAAATAAACTGTAAGGTAGTACTGAGGTACTATTACAGAGGCACAAGACAGGTTTCTGATGAATTGGTGGTGGTATTACTTCCACTGTAAATCTTACTAGGTTTTATGAAACATACAGTAGTGTTTATATGAAATATATTTGTAAGAAGATGAAAAGAGCCTTTTCTGATTTTCAGCGAGTGTTTTTGGAAGGTGTTTTGGTACTTTTGTGGCCCTTCTAGTGAAAAAGGTAGAGAAATCCCTTTTTTAGAAGAAATCTGTAAAGGGCAATGTAGATGCCTCTTGAAGCTTCTGACTTTTTCAGAGAGATTTGCCAAGGGTAGAAAAAGAGCATATATTATTTTTTTTAGAAGTGATAGCTTCACAAAACTGTACTTTTTTTTTTTCTTTTTTTCATGTGAAATAAGGACTTACACAGTGAAAGGTTGATTTTCAAATCTCTCTGGCCTAAACAAAATAAACAGCTTGAGTATCCATCATTAGCAGGTATAATAGCTCTGCAGGACATACAGCTTGAAACTTGGAGAGCTATGCTCTCCAATTAAAGCTAAGAAAATGCAGGAAAATAAAACAGAAAAAAATATTCCCTTAGGGAACTTTCATATGAAAAACTATTAAAAACAATTTTCACTAATAGTAATTTATATTGTCCAACTCATGGAAGAAAGGGTATTGTCAGGACGACACCTTTGGCCACACATACTAAGACAAGACTGAAAGAGAACTCTTAAGATTTCTTTTTCTATCTTCTAGTCCCCAGAGCCATCATTTTACATGTTCAGTTTATACTTCTCTTTCTCTTCCTTCCTACTTAAGGTCAACAACTTCTGTTTATCGTGATTGTGAATTACAGGGAAAATGACGCCATCAAACTGCTTTTTTCCTCTGTCACACAAGAGAAATTATTGACAATTCTATGTTCTCTGTTGCACATTTATCTTCATATCTTTAAAACACACAATTATGAAAACAGAAACTTAAAAAAGAATCTTACCGATATAAAAAACCACACACCTATTAACTCTATGATTTTATCGGGGGGGGGGGGGGGGGAGGTATGTTTATAACACAATCCAAAGTTATTAAATTCTGAGCCACATGAAATATTTGGAACAAATATTTTTTATAAACACATCATTTGGTTATGTCTCAAAAAGACAAGCAAAACACATACAAACGAAGCCACAATTGTCTGCAAGCAAAATCAGGCAAAACTACTGTGAGATATGATGATCACGGAGGGCAGAATTACGACCTAACTTCCCGATGAACAGGAAGTACCTCAGCACAACTAAGGTTCTACAGGAAAACTTTCCATCACTGATCCCTCATGAGCCTACACCATTCCTAGGAGAAGGAGCACACTCTTCACTCTGGAAAAGTTGTACACCCAGCTTTACGATGAATAACAAAACAGATCCTCTATACAGAAGACAATTTTGCATCTATTGAAATTAAATAAACCCAATAGGAAACAAAGGGCTTCTAAAGCAGCCACACAGCAGGAAACACTACATGTAACTAGACAATTTACAACATATTGTCAATATAATTGTAGCGAATAAGTAATGTAAGTCAAAAGCATACAAAACCCCCCACATTCTTACTTTAATCCCTGGAAAATAAACATCAAACATAATACAAAGCCAATTTTTATCCTCGGTTTGATCACAAAGATGAACTATAACATTTTTAGGTATCCTAGGAATACGTCCATTTACTCTAAAATTTCTTTCTCTGCAGTCATCTGTATATAAGGAAGGCAAAGGGAATGGAGCGGTCTAACACGATACCAAAAAAATTTAAAAATCCATTAATTCATTTTTCTTATGCAAAAGACGATGGTTTCTGAAAATGCTAATATAAGTATTTCACAACACTAACTCAGTTCTGTTAGAAGAACATGAACTAGTAAACCAAAGCTTGAGGACAGGACCTAAAACATGATATGACTAAGGATTCCTTAGTATGGGGACAGTAACTCCATTAGGTCTAAGGATACTCAAATATATAGATCTTCTGCATACTATTTGCTTACTAACCAGTGGTCACTTACAGTCACTGTTCCAAGATGATTTCTAGGAGTTATAAAAGACTGAGTTTAACTTGCAGGATAGTGGAAGTCAATCTAAATCCAAACACATGTAGCTCTAAGCCTTTGAACCATCCTGTTAATAGGTCACCGCTTAATATGGTTGATTGAACACAAGCACTGTTATAGGAACTAATGAACAGCTTTTTGTGTTGCATGAAATGGAAAAATCTGTCTAGGTGAAGTCATTCAGAGAACAGCAATGATCATTTGCCAAAGATAATAAAAGTTGATGGTAATTATGGCATACCACGCATCAAAAAATTGGATCTGCTAAAAATGCTTTAATAGCTGAATTGTTTCAATAAAAAGTACAAAGTGGTTTTATGTATAACTTTTTTCTGACAAAACAACTATTAAGCATTTTTCACACTTTTTTTAACATCTGCATTTCAAATGTCATTAGCAATGACCTAGTGACAGGAATACACTAAAGCTGGCATTTGTCAGAGCTGACGGTAGATTTGAAAGAAGAGGCAGTGTTCTCCCACCTCTGCCCAGATTTAACCTGTGAACTGCAGTGTGTTATTTACCAACCCAGACCTTATTTTCTCCAGTTGTTAAACCGGAATGACAGTCCTCATTTTTGTGAAGTACTTTCAGATAGTTGAATGAAAAGTGAGGCACACAAAATTCTTATTTTTCTTAATCTCTATATGATCTTATAACTGACTTGGGAGAAGAGGAGAGACTCTTCTGTATGACAAATATATACACAGAGATGCAGATATAGACACACACTACACTGGCATTACAAATTATATATGGTAGAAGACAAAGTGTTTTATGCCAATTTTTGGCCCAATTTTTGCCTCTACTGCTTCTGTCAGAGTTCCTCAACATACATCAGCAATGTTCTATTTTTTTAAACATTTTTCTCCTTTCCTTCTTACCTCTGCAGAAAGAAAGGAGATCCAAAATGAAACCAAAAGGTACCGGGAATTTTCTCTCTATTTACTAATTAGGATTAAAAATGTTGATTTTTGATCTTCTGGAATTAAAAAAAAAAAATCTGTAAATATTTTCATGTTACTTTGATTTTGAGAGATTGATATGTAGACAAATATCTCAAATGACAAATATTTCAATGTTCTTAAATATTTTAATATTCTACAACAGGATTTCTGCATCTCTTCTTCAGTAATAAGTCAAATGGAGGTATCGGTAAAGTAACTCGCAGGATAACATTACGCAAATATATCAACCTATTCCCAAAATATACTTTTAAAAATACTGTAACTGAACTGAAATGATTGTACTCTAAAATAACAAAAGTCATATAATTATCTACTACTCTAGCATAATATTTATTGCTCATGGTATCATATAATTGCCAATCTTTCTATGCATTTTTTTTATCCTGGAAAGACAGTGAGATGAAAATGGGGATTCTTTCACTCACATCCCAAATGTCTTGAATTTTTTTCAAAAAAAGTAGATTTTGTGGAAAAAATACATAAGAAAGAATTGCTTATAATGGAAAATAATACAGTTCTATATTCTATCCACACACAAAATATCAAGATTTTTTTAGTTTGAAAGGATCAAGCATCAACCGACGGTAGAAAAATATTCAAGAGGAATTAAATATGCAGACCACAGCTAGAACATACTGAGAAATTTAAAAAGATTAACTCAAGGGCAGATGCTTAAACAGAATACAATCCAAAAACAAATAGCTTGGGCCAGGTCCCTGTTAACTGTAAGTATTCTAATTACTGAGACAGATGATGTTTCAAATGAATGTAAGCCACTTTGGCTGGGGTACAATTCCTAAATGTTGGATAATTTTGTTATGCCTTTTTACATTTACAACAAACATTGAACACTGAAGAAAAGAAAATTTAACCAGAAGTAATGCAAAGTATTAAGTAATGTAAAGTAGTCCTATTGCAAAAACCGTAGCATACGCCTTGTGATACCTGGAGCACTGTCTCCAGTTTTGGAAAAAAAGGAAAGGTTATTCTGCTCTGTAAGTCACCACTTTTTTTTTTTTTTAATAGGTCTGCATTCTCTTACCAAATAATTTACCAGAATGAGGAACCACAACAACTACATTGCTTTCAGCAGGTAGATAGTATGGCCTAATTTAGAGGGATTCCAGGCTGTCCCTTACACAGGCATGCCGTCCAGCACAACTGGTTTTGATAACAGAGGGCAGAGTCTGCTCCCACTTAGTGCCTCGTGTTTTTACAAAAGCTGCAGGATTCTTCCTTCTGGTTGGAAACATTATTGCTCTCCATTTCAGTATTGGTCGATAAAATATTCCTCACTCGCAGACACCGTATTAACTTAACAATCAACAAGAACATACTTAAAATTACACTGAGAAGTAACTATTCCCAGCAATTTCCACTCAAATCATAAACTCTGGACACCAGGGAAATGCATCCTTCTGCTACAGGCAGGCAGTCATTACAGACTTCACTTATAAACGAATACGTAATATGGTGAATATTGGTCACAACAGTAGAGCTGGCATAACAATGACACATACGTACATCTTATAGATGGCCACTAACTTTGTCGCATCCCAGTGAGACCAGGTTGAAGATAACCATAGATTTCAACAGCAGCAAGAGGGACAGAGAAAGAAACAACTTTCAGGGCTAGCATGCGAAGATGCCATGATCTCACTCTGGAATGTCATCTGTCAGTCCATTAACTTGAATGGAATCCATTCTTGAAGAAGTTACAATTTCCTGAGATCCTGGAATATCTTGGGTATAGCCCTGTTTTACTTCTGAGTCCTAATGGCATGCTCGTGTTCAAACTAAACTTAAAAATGCTCTACAGGCCTTTAAGAACTATTTTTAATAACAGTAAAGTATTCTATATAGAGTTGGAAAAAAGGACAGAAAATGAGTATTCAGCAAGAAAAATGAATAGTGGGCACATTACCAGAAAGCCCACTGCAGGATTTGTAAATGTGCAATTTGGCAAGGTTATTCCTTCTGGCTGGAAGAGCTGACAGGCTCTCTCACATTAACAAAGGTATATGGATGGTGTGATCCCTTTCAAAGAATTCTGTACTGACAGAAATCTGCAAGTCAATAAACGACCCTAAAATTTCAAATTGACTCTTGAGTCTTCACATCATCCCCTTTGCGAAGCTTTTCAGAGTGGTGTAGCAGCCATATTCTTGTCTACCTCATCTCATTTCCTACTGGGATTAAATCAGTGCTCTAACGCTTTATGTTGATTATTTTCAAGTATCAGCCCAAAGTGGTTAAAAGGGTATGAGTCTATATGTATTGGAACAGAGTAATCATATCACAACATCCACAAATTTGATTCAGGTTCCTTACATTATTTGTCTGCATCAGAATTTGACATTGTCTCTTCTCATAACATATAAGCAGCAATTGTTTCTTAAACCTGAAATATAAAATATTTCATTAATTTTGTAGAAAAATTACCAAGGAGGCTAATATGTGTAGGTCATTAAAATAATGGGGATAAACACTGTATGCAAAGGTAAGTAACTCTGTAAATCTGCAAATCAAAAATTTAGTTAATTGTACTATATTTAGTGGAAGTCAAGTTAAACCAAAATATATTAAAAAGTAAAAAATCAGCCATTTTCATGTATAATATATAAAGCCATGATCTTACATGGTCTGAGCTTTCATTAACAGTCTCTAGCTACTTTTTCTGAACTTTGTATCTCTCGTATACGATCGCTCGATTCTTGTTATCACAAGGAAATAGGTTTTTATTCCACAAAATTTCACCAAATTTTAACTGTTAAAAATTTTCCATATTTAACACTTCAGGCAGTTTGAATTTTTTTCAAGAGTGCACAGATTTCAGATATAATGTATCTTTTTTTCCTAAGAATTAAAAATACACATTTTCCCCCCACGTAAGGAACAATCTGACTATTTTTTATAGTCAAAGAGGATCTTGTACTCTAATACTTTGGAGATAAACTTGAAATTTGGCAAGCAGGTTATTAATATGATGACTTTTGCCTTTTTCATGAGAAAAAAATATCAAAATCTGTGATCAGATAATAAAAGACTTTTAACAAAAATATAAAGTATATGAATTATGCAGGAACCTGGGCAACTGACATCCAGGACTTCTTAACTTTGGAATAATGGTTTTTGAAATTTTTGAGGTCTTCCAACACACAGGTTTTATATATAAACTCTTGCTTTTTAGCACTGGTGCTTAGCACTAAAACAGTGGTAGAGTATCATGAGTCTTTTGGGTCATGACGATTCCTCTCTAGTTAGATATAATTCCACAAACCAAAATAGCGACCACTTCACTTGTCTATTACAAATAGTACTTTCTTTCTTCTTCCACTTAACTTTTTTTCCAGACAGGTGTGCCAAAAGACTCTCAAATCTGTATACTGGGGATAATACATAATCTTACAGAAATTGTAATACATTTCCCAGTTGTCTTTGTTACTATATTGCTGTAAAATTCTATTACTAAGAGATTTTTATTTTCTTTAACTTGTATTAACATTACATGTCACTAGGCAGAGTGGAATTTGCACTTTTGGAACGCACAATACTTGGAGAAAATCAAGACCAGGGTAGCAAACAACATTTCCCTCAGATAAGATCGATAGCAAGGATCCTCTGGAGCCCTGGCAGTATTTTAAAGTGTGTCTATTAATGGTTGCCAAGAAAAATACAAAGAGAGAATTCTCTTGCACAGTAAATTCAGTGCAGCTTACAACTCACTCTCCTGGTGTACGCAGAATATTTTGCCCTCCCTGAGCCAGAGCCAGAGCCAACACAAATGAACAGGTAGGGTAACACAGAGAACGTCTGATAGTGTCTAAAGTTGGAAAGTGTGGGGAAAAAAAAAAAAGTTACTTAAAAGGCTTCCCTGAATACCACATTTTATTATGAATGTAATTATTTATACTCTACAACACCTTTGTGTCAGACATTCATATGAATGTTTTTGAAGTCACAATTTTATCTGATTTATGCAAAATATATATGCCTGATTTTGATAAGTTGATGAACTCATTCTAATAGCTGAAGAGTTTCTGTCATTTCATTTGACTTTACTGAATCCTAGTGACATGGCTTGAATCCTGTTATGATGAGGAATTAGTTCCGATTTTTTGCTTATTTGTGTTTGCCTGCTATAAAGGCATATAAAATCGAACACTAAAAACAGTCTTTGCAGTTCTAGACTTATTTTTTGGAAGTGTATTTTAAATAACTATTTTTAATGCGATGAATTTTATTTTATAGCTTTGCACTGTAATTCCATTCAAAGATATCCTGAGGTTCCAGAACGTTACAGCACAAGCCGTCCCACCTGACAGTCCTAAAGAGGGCAGACAGAACTAACTCCTCATAGCAGGACCCTTCCCCAGTATCTCACATCGTGTCAAAGGAAGCTCACACGATTAGTCTGTCTAGTGCACCACAGATATTTAAATCCAACCCATTCTGACTCTTAAATTTCACTCTGACAAACGTCAATGCCAACACATTAAATCATCTTGTGTCCACTGTTACCACTAAGAAGAATCAATTTCTCTTTTACAGTGCATTGGTAAAATATTAATGATAATAAGTTAGATCCTCCTTGGGGTAAATCACAGATGTCTTTCTGTTAATCTAGAATCCTGCAGAGTTTCTATTTGGAGAGCACTTTTATTACTTGTTAATGCTGTCAGATTTCAAAATATGATGATTTGATGAAATAGCTGTTTTCATAATTAACTGAAAGCAAATTACATATACTGTATGTTGGCCTACAAAGGGACACTTGTGAAGAAATTTGTATGTGTTAATTCACATGAAATAAGCCACTCTTATGGCAGTGATCACGTTAATTATCATAAATACAAAATACTGTGTAGCTTCTCAAAGCTTCTCTTACCCCGTTCACAACGGAACAGTGCAGTAGAGAACGTTTCATCAAATCAGCTATTTAGAAATCTGTTTCTAAAATTTAGTCAACATTGGTCCCAGGGGAATACTTTTTTAGTACTCAAATGATACTTTAGCTGAAGTTCATTATCTTTTATGTTTGCTTCCCTTCACTATTCAATGAAGGACTAACTACGACATAAACACTTCCCGCTGAGTAACATTTCAGCCATTTTTCCTCACAACCATCTAACAGTTTGCTCCTAATACAGCCTAAACTACAAAAAGAGAAATTCACAATGCCACATACATTTCCTGTGTGAGAACGCCTTTAGGAAAATACTGTTTTATTACCTCTTAAATAGGCTAGCTTTATCATGTTGCTTTGTTATTTGAAAAAAAAACCAAAACAAACCAAACAAACAAAAAAAAACCCACAAAAATCCAAAAGCCCAAACTCCACAAAACCAACTTTTTGAGAAACAATTTTATTTTTTTTTTCTATGGTGCTCTCAAGCTTTCTTTATTTGGTTAACTTAAATGGAATGGTCAGATCCAAATATAATGCTTATAAATTACAATATCAACTGAAGACCTGTCGGAAGTGATGATAGGAAGATTGTGCCAGCAACTGTATTTTTCAGCAAACTGGCAAGGCAAGAGGAGAGATGAACGAAGAATTCACAACTCACCGAAAAACTTTAAGGAAGGAGGAGAAGGTTTTAAGAAATGAGTTGAGCCTATGAGTGCACCAATTGGTTTGAAAATCAGAACAGAAAGAAGGGAAGACAATTTGGAAATGCACACTGAGCACCAGCAGTATGAGGTGAAACACCGGATGTTAGGAATAAAGGAAAGACAGATGTCAGACCACAGTATGACGGATTTTGAGTCTCAGGACGTGTACTTTGAGACAATCTGCATATATAATTCAGTTTATTAGCTGGAAGTGACGAAGCAAATCATCAAATGATAAGTAATAAAAAAAGGATATAATGAATCTAAAGTTGTTTCACCAAGGTCTTTTCTAGCCAGCCCTGAGGTGAAGCTAGCCTTAAAGCCATGTGTAGCCCAAGTCATGCCCAACACTCTAAATGAGAAGCACTGCTTTTCAAGCACATCTTTGCTTAAATTAGCTGCTACACGTTCTGTTATATAGTACTTCACTTCAGTACCCTAAGTATATCGAGAAAAAGCTTCACTCTGGTATAAAATTATTTTCAGAGAGGACAAAATGATCATGTAATGCTGAGTGGTGTCACATCCTGCTGACTTCTGAAACCATAAAAAAGAGGTACAGAAGCCCACTTCACCTTCTAGGAAGGAAGCCTTAATTCAACTATTGTCAAATACAATGGTTTCAGAGAAGCATACAGCTTTGGAGAAAGAGACACCCACCTTCTAAGAGAACAACATTGTATGAGACACATGGAAGATACATATCTGGTCCTTGTTCTTCAGGATGTGTACCCATGAAGAGAAGTCACCTTAGCCTGAAATCAGTATCGCTCTCTGTGTACCCCATATATGCCTGATCATAGACAATGAAGAATAAAATTTTACATTGACTAAGCTTGTTATAAGCATGTCAGTGATGCCAACTGCCTTCTTCATCGGCCATGTCCACTTTCAGTGGTGCTTTAGGGACATTATTTATTGTGTTGGCACAGGGCTACGCGAGAGACATACCTCAAGTTCAAAATTAGACTGCCACAACCTGTGCAATATACGTGGTACTATATTTTCTTAACTACACTGCAGTGACCCTGACCAATTAAAGAGTACACCATACACAATTCATCCAGATTCCCCTTGCACAAGTCATGAACTCTCAGACTATCAGAACTATCATAAACTCTTGACCTGTAAAATGATCTAGTCTTTTTATGTTTAACCTGCTTATTACCTCAAATTCTGTAGTGACTGCAGAAAGCACAGAAGCTGGCTTGGAAGCAAGATAAATGAAGTATCTTCCTATCTACCTCCCCAGCTCATCTCATTTACATGTAAACAAATGAAGGCAAAGCAAGAATCATACATTTTTGTTCAGTTGCTGTGCAATCTTTTCAGATCAACAACCACCAGCACCTCCGCAACATAAACACTACATGTATACCATTGCACAAAAACTTTGTGGAATCCCCCTGCACCCCCACCCCACTGCCAAACTTCTCACTTGTGTATGTGAGATTGGTCAGTGCCAACATACTTAAAGTCTCCCCTCAGTACAACCAGCTTCTGTCCAGGATCATCTTGAGGAGTTACTAAATTGGATGGAGTAACCAAATAACGAGAAATCCAAAGCTGTAGACACCTATCTTTTTCCAGAGGTGGCGACAGCCAACCCAGTCAATAGTCACTCTCTTTGCCAAAGATAACTGGCCCCAGGTTAGCTTAAATGATTTAAACAGTACATCTGTGCTAGCCCAGATCATTTTGATTGAAATGGGCTAAGTGAGCCCTGGCAATTCATTCAACACAGCTGAGAGCACGATAACCTTCAGCAGATAGCACTGATGAGCAGCTGGGGTTAGAAACAGGATTATAACCTTTTCTACTGGCACAGCTGGATGAGGAAGAACAGATACATTTACATGTGAACGACAGACCATCATACTTGAATGAAAAGTCAATACCGTGTGCATTCCTGATCTGGACATCTAATTGTCAGTCAGCCACTTATTCTGTGTATTTGTGAAATAAGATCACAAATGCATCTTAAACTTTTCTCTGTTACACCTTCCAGGTATACCTACAGTGTCAACCAGCATTTTAATTAATCCATGAATTCTTGCATGTCTTACAAGTCAAACACATAATCTACGTACCTGAGAGAAATTCTGGTGCTGGTAAATAACATTTATTTTGCTTCCTTCAACAAAGACATGAAACGTAAGCTTTCAAGCATACAGTATTGAGTGTAGAACACTATAATTAAGAACTATATATTAGAAACAAAATTATTTTTGTGATCTCTTATTAGTTCTCTTTCTTGTGTTACTCAGTTTATATTAGTCTGCTTATTTAACAACTCTATCTCATGGACAATTAAACAATACTCACAGAGGTATACGAATGTCCAACCCAATCAGTTCCACCTTATTAAACTCTTCTTTCATTGTTTTGCTGCATCCTGAATTACACAGTCAATTCAGTCTCCTCAAAGGGCCATACTTCTGAATACATTTTAGAAATAAAATTTCAAACTTGATAGATTTCGTTGTCATATTAACTGCATTTGCTCTTTTAAACGTAAAACAAAAGTTGTACTTTTTTTTCCAAGAACTTCCACAGTCTTTCCTTATTTCATTTCTGCAGTGATTTCAAAATTGCAGCACTAGAGATCTTGAAATCATTGCTGTCACTTCAAATGCTACCAGAGTTTATGGTAGAGATACAAACTCACAGTCTTCCTAGCATCGGCTACAACGATAAAGTTATTTACAGCACTTTATGGAGGCACTAATCTTGTTTTTCATATTCCTACTGAAAACTGGTGACATTCACTATCTTCCCAACCACATGGCATGACATGCAAGTCAGTTTGAAAACTGTGTCGTAATAGCTCCACAGTAACATAAACATTGATTCTTTCCAAAGGTAACAGCAGATAGAGACTAGAGAAGACAACTTTTGCTTTCCTTCAGAAAAGCATTAATTTCTTTTAGTTTTTGTCGGTTCTATGGCAGACACAGAAGCTTTCTTATTACATACTTATTTTGGCATACTACACTTCTGAATTAAGAATATCAGAATAAACTACATATACATCTGAGAATTTAATTTCAAATGAAATGTCTTTGGCGATCATAAAAAAAAAATTAAAAAACCAAGCAGCTGTAAAACTACTTTCCCTTTTCATTATGAGTAAAGGGTTGCTTGTCTAAATTAAAATAAAAACGATACCTAATCTTCTGATGGTCCTTATTTTGGCGAGAATCACCTGAATTTCTAGAATAAGAACCACCCAGCAAAGGGGCGAATTAGGTTCTTTATAACTTATCTTACCTTCCTCTTGTTTTGTACAGTAGATGAGTGATCTGAAATTTGTCAAAGGAAAAGGGATAACTCTCATATTTTCTTATAGCAGCATACATCAGTGACAGGTCATGCCTCTTTGCAGTAGAGACCTTTAAGTGATACTAAATGAAACTATTATATACATACCATATTTCAAGTGACTGCCAACATTAATGCATTGTTTCAGTAATAACCATGAATCTACTGTGACATATTTGGGCTATTTCTCTGTGTGGTTATAATAAACTTTTGTCCGAGAGCATTTAAGTCTGTAGCACTCATTATCCTTGTTGTGTGACCTAGAAGGGTCCTTGGCAATCAAAATTCTGACATAGAAGTTCACAGTTCAAATCTGCCTTTCAAGCTGTCTCTTGAGACTACTTGTACTGATCCCAAGTCTTTTTTGACAGCAGTGTTGAGGTTTCCTGATTATAAATTCCCATCTTCTAATCTTTTCACTGGAAAGGGCAGCTGCAAGTAATGGCAAGTTAATTGCAGCATATGACACAGACTCTAATAAATGCCTTAAAAGATTTGCAATCTATGCTTAAAAAAAACAATTTGGTGGCAATAATGTCAATGTACATCTCCAAGTGCTCAAGAGGTCTAAGTTGCTCCGAAACACTGCAGAGAGAGAAAAAAATTAAAGTACACTTTATGGAATATAGGTCTCAGTAATTGTCATTGCATGGCAAGGTTTTATGCTACACCTACAAAAATGAAATTGTTCCACACACAACCTGGCAGCCAATACATAGTTCACTCACAAAAGGAGATGGACTCAAACTGATCACAATCTACTGTTAATATATTCCAATATTTTCCTTGGTTATATGACTGCAGAAGTTTGTGATGTTTAAAGCAGAAGAGGTTATAATGTGGTAAAACAAGGCAGAATAACAGAAAAATACTTACCTGTATTGACTATAAATATAACAGAAGACCTACAAATTAACTGTAGTTATTTGGCACTTGCAATTATTTTCAAGTAAGCTATGAGAACTGTAATACAGACCTGTCAGCCGTTGCCCTACCTCATGATAAGACACATCAGATCTCATAAACTAAGAAAATGCAAGAATAGATCAGTATGTGCATAAAAGAAGAATGATGCATACTTTCAGAAAAGGTGACATTCTAATGCCTACCTAAGGACCAAACCAATGGCCCACCAAGGAGCTATTACGATGATCCAGTCTGACTTGATCCGTAACATACTTAAAAGAATTGCCCCCAGTAGTTTATGCATCAACCATACAACATTTATTTAGTGACAGAGAATCCCTTAAACCTTCAAGAAGTTATATTTCTCTTTATAGAATCTTGCTATACCATTTCCTGCTACATTAAAGAACGCACCTTAAAGCTGGTAATTTTCTCCCTAAAGAGGAGATAAACGCTAACCAGATCACCTCTTAACCTGCATTCTGCTAACTACGTTGAGATCTTCAGTCTCTCTCTGTATAAGCATTTTTTCAAACCTCAAATGAATTCTTCCCTCCCTTCTGCTGATCCCTTCACAATTATCCAGCCAGAGATATTTCAGACAAATATTTAAGGAAATGAGCAAACATGGTAAATAGATTAATGGATTATAATAAAAGTCATTTTTAAACTCATAGATGCAATTTTTATATTCCCTAAATGATTGTAAGCGTTACTGTAGGACTTTAGGTTTCAGGCCTAATATTACACACCTTCAGTTCATACCCATATAGCTCATTAGGGTTTTCTGTTTTAATGTCAAATAGCAAAACACATAACGCACATTGGGTTGCTTTTCAATAAGCAAGACACGTATTGAGGATAAGGGTAAAGTTTTCATGGCTTAAAGCAGTTTAGTTCCTCAGCAAAATTTATACCTTAAACTAATCTTTGTAATCTCTGTAGCATACTTCTAAGTTATTCAGAAACTTCTGATGTCAACATCAATTGATGTGTAGGTGAACTAACCTACATTACAACCAAAAGCAAAAATACACCAAAATCACTCAATCCTACTACCTTTTCAGGTCTCAACAGGCATCCATGCTTCCTTCGGTGACATAAGCAAGAAATACATACTATTTTTTTCCCTCAAATCCGTGAAGGGAGCCTTTGTTGGAAACTGAAGTCCTGATCTCCTATACATCATCGCCCTGGAGATTAAAGTGATATAAGAGGAGCCAAAACCTGTAGCAAGTAAAGGCACATTTCCTTGTTCTTGTCCCACGTGAGTGCCCAGAAGACAAACTGACCAAGCAAGTTGCTGACTTTATGAGTCTCAGGCAGCCTCCTTTTAAACTAGCATATATACTAGACTATACATCATGTTTCAGTCTGGCCCCACTTCTCCTCCTCTTTTATACTTGGTACAGTTTAAAAAAAAAAACACCACTGACAAACAAACAAAAAAAACCCACCCCAAAGAAGAGCAAGAAAGTATGTCTTCCTCTCAAATCTTGCAACACAAGACAAAAGACAGATGATGAATGAAGACACCAGGAGAGTCACAACCCTTCACTGCCTCAAGAAATGCTATGGAGTTTAACACTTGGAAGTGAGAAGGATGCACAGTAGCAGACAGTCCACTCAGAGGATCTCATCCACCTCAGCCCCGGTGATGCCACGGTGTCTGTCCTGTACCGAGCCATTTCCAGGTTTGGAGAGATGCTACCCAGGAGCTGGGTGAATGCCGCTACTGCTGCTCTATTAGGAGTCACAACCCACTGAGATGATTTCATCAGATGTTGTCAAAGACGTATACTCTTCAGAAAATACAGAAAGCTTTTTCATCCTTATTGTGATTTAAAGATGGTTTTCATCATAAAAATTTTCTCGTAGATTTTCAAAACTACTTTCTACCTGAAACTGTTTTGTGTAAAGGATTTTTTCTATTGTATGATTTAAACAGCTTTTTTTTTTTTTTTTTTTTTTTTTTTTCCCCCAAATAAAATGTTGCTCAAGTTTGCAGAGCTGTAGGTCTTTAATAGAAAACTGAAATATTCGTATGTATTTATTTAGATTAAAAAATAACTAAACAGAAGCCTTTCCAAGGATGTAAACACTTCAATATTCCATTAATAACGCAATTAGTCATATCGCCTTTATGGCCCTATGATTTAAAGGGAACAGTGTAAAAGAAAAACAAGGTTTCAGGACAACAGTGCAGTAACAGAACATCTGTAAATTAGCAAGTATTTTTATTAGATAATTAGCAACTGCAAAAGTAGCACATGCAAATATTCTAATGGAATAACTCACACTAGTATGTGTTTAAATGGCATTCACAAAATAAGCCAAGAGCACCTGAGGTGTTAAAGCCCTAAAATTGCATATTTTAGCAAAACAGAAGAATAAGGCTAATGAATTAGTTGTATATTATTCTTATATGCTTATAATAATCCCTTAGCTAGCAAGTTTTAATTTTTTTCAAGGTGCTATAAAAATTACCAGAATAAGTATTAGTCAGAGGTACCCTTCAGTTATATCTTCAAATACCAGCAGGACTAATCCTCAGGTAAAATAGCAAAAGCTTAATGCTATCGTATTTAATTTCAAAGGATTTGAACAAAGAAATAATTTCAGATGATTAAATCAGTTCATTTTGAAAGAGAAATTGTAGGGGAAAATTGCACTTGTTATAAAAGTTTGTTGTATTTCTCATAAATACCCAGGAATATTTCCATAAAATTACAGACACATTGAAGAAATTGGCCTTGCATTCTAGAACTCAACAATTAATAAGTGAGTTTTTGAACACTACAGATGAGTTTCTTTGTACTGACCTTGAACAAGGAGTCATTGTGAAGTATCATCTCTGCATTTATACTGTTAGTAGTGTAGGAAGACTATGTCCCTCACACTTCACCATGCATCACTGAACTGTAACAAACTCTGACAGGTATAGAGCGTATCTCTAAATATTATGACACTCTGCTAGTGACAGCTGGAAAAGAAAAGCTGGACACAATCACAGTTCTCACATTTACTGGAAAAGATGAGCTGCCATCCATAGCAACCACATTACAGGAAACACTAATAAATTTTGAATATTTTTAAATGTCTCATTTCCTGACATTTTCAAACACAGAAAAGCATCAGTTACAAATGCAGATGCTTTTAGTGTCAGCAATTAGTCTGTGTGTCGTATGTATAACATTGTCACAGAAACCACTGCTAAAAAAATAGCCAAAAACGTAAAAATCTGTAGCTTTCAATAACCTTGCTCAATTATAAAACAACTCATGGCAAAGGTCATTTGCCAAAGCAATAATATTTGCATAATAATTGCATATGAGGAATCAAGCTTGGAATGTCACAAAAGTATTCCAAAAGTACACTTTCTGCAAATTGAGTTTTCTCATTAACTGTAAGTATTTCTAAAGTAATTTAATTAAATATTCATTTTAAAATCGGAAAATTACATTCAAGTGCTGCACCTTATATAGATGACAAGTACACAAAGGAGGACTGCATCTTCCCACCAGTGCTAACTATACCTTACAATTCCTCTTTAATTATTTTGATGAGCGTGTGTTTAATTCAAACCATATAGTGTTGCAAACTCAAGCACTCCGTTCAAATACATATGCTTTGAGGTGTACAGCTACCTGCTCTTCTGTAGTTTAACAGAGGGACAGTTCAGCCTTGGTACCCAAAGAAATACTTTAATCTGTGGCCAAAATAACGTGAAAATCTTAGACATTATAACTTCCCTTACAGCCAGCCAGGTATGCGCTTTATGTATGTGTTGAGCTCAACATTCTCTTAAAAGATGTTTCTTTTCTTGCATGGCAAAAGATGGAGCATTTGCTTCAAAAAAAAAGAATGTTTACTTCTAAAAAGGATTATAAAACCACAATTTTATCCAGGAAACAAAAGTTTCAATGCAGCTACGCAATATGGTATGAAATACTCTCAGGAATAAACTAGCACTCTGGAACAAACCACATTTTTAGTCATTACAAAGTGAGAAATAAGCACTGAAAAGGCTTCTATTTATGCTTTTTAATCTTTTTTAATAAATACATTTGTGCATATATATACACTTATAAACACATTATTCAGAAGTGATAGTAATTATAGGTATGTTGCTGCTTTAACTGATTTTTGCAGCATCAGAAACAGCTTGGTTGTTTAATATTATCAATGAATTCTATTATATTATTAGATTTAACTAATGTGACTACAAACATTTCTGTTCCATCTTACCTAAAATGTTTTCCTGTAATTTATAACTATACTACACTAAACATTTTGCCAAAACGTTACATTGGATGTTGATCATTGAAGTTTATTTTACTCAGAACTTTTTCCAAAAAATTCTTTTGGGATACATTTCCTTGTATTTTGTGAAATGTTTTGGAATAAAAAAACCAACAAGAATATAACTGCTTCAGTTGTTCCTTTGATTATTATGTATATAAAAGGAGATACATTTCCTGAATATTCTAATTCAGCTTTTTGGCTCTCCCTTTACTCAGAGAAGTTGAAGGTAAACACTTCAAACTCAAATCTGACTTACCGACCTCGCCAAGAACGGCAAAACACCTCACCTTTGAAGAAAATCAGTTTGATTTTATTAAGTTATGAGCATTTCCAGCCAGCACACCAGACTATGTTGACAGTACATTTCATACTACTTGGGGTATGTAGTGCTTTTACCTGTATCTATTTAAAATGCTGATCTGGATGCAGGGAAAGAAAAAATGGTATGGTTCATTTGATGTATTTGGTAAAAAGGATGTCTTCAGGGATATTTATTAGGAATGCTTCATCTCAAGTTTCCTTAACATCCATTTAATTTCATCTGTTTTTTCCCCGCCTTTTCCCTTTTTCCACTAAGCCTTCCTTACTCCTTGGCAAATTAAGTGGGGAGGGAAGTAATAATAAAGTAACAGAGAGACAAAGAAATCAAATGTACAGTAGAGGCAGCTGACAAAGTCAATATTGAATCTTTCCGAGACCTTTCCTTTTCTTTAAGTTGGCAATGATAAAATTCCTATCACAGGGTTTTCAAAAGTGTTCAGGATCCATCAACTTGAACAAACAGAGGTAGTTTAAAGTGAAAGAGAAGTGAAGAGTAGAAGAGTAAAGAGTGGAGAAGGATAGGAGGCGGCAAAAACGCACAGTACAGACTATACAAGGAAACAACAGGGTTCAGTAGATAGCACTCGGATTTTTACTTAAAACTTGCTCACTGTATATACTACTTTGTCTACAACTAATTACTGTCAAAACTCTGTCTTCATTTGTAAACCGATATGATACGTATCTACTGCTGTAAAGTCCTTTGAGTCCTATGGTTTAAAAGTTCCTAATTATTGAGTCAACAGGAGATGACGAACTATATACCAGACAGTTTAAAACACTGATTTTCAATTGCTTATATATCTTCTCTATATGGAATAAACACTCAATGAGGAAGTCACAAACTTGTTGAGTGAATGCGAACTAATCCCACAAACAGCAGCAGAACATGAACTGAGCTGAATTTTTTTCAGACTCCATATGATAAATCTACGTGCTTGGCTGCTTGGTGTGTAACAACATTCTTAGCAATTAGATGGCCACATTCTCTTTAAGCAGATGGAACAGAGCTTAATGATACTTGAAACTGCCATATTAAAGGCATTTTTACGGTGACCACTTTTTTTCTTCACTTAGTGCAGTGGAAAATGGAGTTTGACAGAGATGACAGGTGATCCGAGGTTCATTTGAAAGCTGCAGTTAGTATTGTCTGTTCTTCGTTTTTACTTCTGAGTGCTTCTTCCAGACAAGAAGTCTTCAGAGAGGGAGCAGATTCTGGGTCCTAAATGAATTTAGCATTCTTTTATGGCAAGGACAAAAATAAGATAGCTTTATTTTCTTCTGAGGTTTCTCAAAAATCCAACATCTTAATTTAAATTGTTTAGACCTAGAAATACTTAACAGTAGCTTTCTGATAATTTCCTTATTTCAGTTTTCAGCTTTTACATCCAATCAAGATGTAATCTAATTTTCAAGGTATATTTCTTGCATTTTGGGGTTGTATTTCACCCAAAGGAGGGGGGAAAAAACAACAAGATTTATCTTTTGTTTAAGTCTAACCATATACGTGTTAGAAATATTTCACTACCACACTTAAAATTCACATCACTGTGTACTGAAACTTTCTAAAAGGCGAAATCTGTACAACATTAAAGCTACGCTTGATACTACCCTTATAGTTAATGGTCTGTTAGATACTCTTTTATGTCCCTGTTTCAGAGGGTTTATAACTTCAGGACAAAATTCTTTGCAATCTGAAACTAAGCATACAGGATAGCAGTCCAGAAAGAATTTTATTAGGCACATACTCAAACTTTCTGTAAAAAAGATTTTAAATAAAGACTTCTTTTTGTGCTCTTAGCTAAAAGCGAAGATTAAAAAGGATTTTTTTTGGCACCTATCTATAACAATTTTTTTCACAGTAAAATAATTTTTAATATAAAAAATTACACTGCAGAATAAAAAAGAAACATAACATTTTCGCTACAAAGAACTCACTATGTATTGATCTTTATTATTACGATTTAATTAAATGTTACAGCAGTGGTGAAAACTACAGAACAGAAATCCAGTTTATTTCCCTAATAATTTCTAACTGAAAAGAGGCAGAGATATCAAGTTTAAGAGTTTTTGTTGTAGGTCCAATTGTGAGTAAATATCTTGGATGGAAGTGTTGCAGAACTCTCTACAGGAGCTGAGCAGAAAGGAGTTTGGCAAGGCAGAAGGAGAGAGGGGAACATATAAAGCAAGTACCATTAGTGTTTTGGTCAAATACAGTAGTGTGGTTTTCAAGCTAATCCTCCGTCATCCCCTCTTTCTGTCTTTGGCTAGGTTTTCAGAGAAGTTTTGGTGCACTAAACTCTTTTTGGAGGAAATCAAACAAGAAACTCTGTTTCACGTGTGCACCATAAATGCTCCAGTCCCAATGGGTCTGTGAGCGTCCTGAGCTACATATGAGTGGTCCTCTGGAAAACTGAACTGTACACAGGGTAGGAATGCACAGTCTGGGAAAGCCAACTAAATCTGGTTGGAAATCTCCTAAACTCCATACAAAGGATATGTAGGAGCCTCAGCTGCTTCTACTGGTGTACCCCAGGATGCTGAATTACTGTCTAACATAAACATAGCCTGTAATACTCAGCCTTATTGAAAAAGGTTCTTTAACAGGCAATACATTTGCGTGCTACAACCGAGGCATGCCATCTGTACGCTTTGAGAGCTACTGCCTGTCGCACTAAGGTAGTTGCTGCGCCAACCATAGTACTGAGTCCTGTGTCTTCTGCTGCCCTGCTCTGAGCAGTTCAGCTGCCCGTGCTCAAGGTCAGCTCTGACCCGGGGCAGCCGTGTGAAATGGGACCAGGCCTGGAGGAGAGCTGCGCTGGCCGGGGGCATCTGCCCCTGGCTTGGGAGCTGCACGTGAGCCCAGGATCTGGTCCTTCCTGTGCTAGGCTGTAGGTACGCCTTTGCCTGGCCTCGTACCTTGCAGAGCCTGACCTTGCCCAGCTGGTTTGGCTTCATGGCTCGGTCCCTGTCGCTGCAGGCTTGTCTGGCACTCACTGTGTGGTGGCTGAGCCTGACGGCGGCCGCCAGCCCTGCTCTGCTCTCCTCGTACCATGTGTGTCATCCTCAGCTCCCAGCTCACCCTCCCCTGCTGGGCAGCCCACTTCTGCTGCTGCTCCCCGATACCTCAACAGATTTACTGTTTCAAGATGAAAAGACATTTGGGCTTGAGAATAATACTAATTTAAGCTGTAATACTTGACCTCAATAAAGTTTCCTCATTAAGCCATCAGTCCTAAAACATGAAAGCAAATACCTAACCCGAGCTACTGAAAACAATGGAATTGCCCATGTTAGCAATATTATATATTTTTACATGTGTCTGCATGACCAAGAAATAAATTCTTAGAGCAAACTGCAAAACTTTTCTACAACATAAACTGAATTTCTATTTACACCTGTAGAAGATATATTATTACATTAATAGAGTATTGCCAGTTCCTGCTAAAAGAAAAAAATATGTTAAACTTCCCCAAAAAATATTAAAAAACCCCTTAATTTTATCACCACCATTGAACCAATACATAAAGCATTTCTCAGCATGCTGATTTTACCATAAGGATGCAAATGTCTCAAAAGCACTCTAACTTCCCGCAAAATGAAACAATACATTGTTAGATAATAGCTCATTTGACTGAAATGCTTGTAAACCTCTACGTCATGCTGGAAAGTGTAATTTTTTTTCATGTGTGTGAAATAAATATTTATGAAGCAACCTAATCTTTTGAGTCACATAATGCAAGTATGCACATTAACAACATTTATAGAGTTCATCCTACATAATCAGCTAGTTGATGTATCGATAATTATCATCATTATTTCAAAGAGTGTTTATTTTAATTGGATGTAATTTAGTGCTCCCTAAGGTGATAGAGTGGGCACAGGCTGATCTTCTGAACATAAGTTTTAGTGGGACACAAGGATTGCTTTTTTTGCTTTGTTGCAGCATGGGTCTAAAATATATTTGTCAATATTTTGTTGAATTGAAGCCTGAGAATGCTCCAAGCCTCTACTAAACATTTTTTCATCAGGGACATAGAACTACATCTCTGGAAACAATAACAGCAGCTATTACTGTCATCCCTGTGGCCTGGAAGATGGGAGTCCTCCAGCGGGAGGACAGGAGTTCTGCTCTCAGCTCTGCCACTGACTGGTATTGATTACTCTGTCCACTTAGAGCCCTTCACGTTGAAGAGATCTCATTTCTCTTACCTTACAAAACAGAAAGTTTTGGTTGCACAGTGTTCACTCCTGGCAATCCTAGGATTACAACCTCAATTTCCAGTACAGCAAGTCCAAATTTTATCCACTTAGCCACTCAAAACAATCATTCCTCATTTATGAAATTGTAGTTAAGGTACTTGGATCACAGATAGTTCCCTTTCATACTAGTCAGTCTTCCGACATGATGCAAGGAAAAACTTACTAATGCATATGCGAAAGAAAAAAAAAAAAAGCAGGTTGTTCAGTTAAATGTGAGTTTAGGAAGTCCCAGAGATGCTGATTTAGCAACTATTTCTGTACACGTTGTTAATTTTCAGCTGACAAGCAGCATTGAAACTTGGACTGGCAAACATTTGCAAAGCAGTATTTCTTTGTGTAGGTTTAATGGGTATCTAAAGCTTTGCTTTGACATCTTTTGGAGACCCGATCCCCACTTCAGGAAAATGAAATTAATCATGTATCCATTTAGACCTCAGCATAAGCTGTTAATGGTTTAATTATGCTACTGTATAAAGCTTCCCTTCTTTCCCTTTCACTTCAATCCATCCCTCTAGCTTGTCCTTCTTCATGCAAAAAAACCAACTAACCTATAGTTCTTTTCTTCCCCTCACAAATATTTTTAATTGCGTCCTTGTTAATAAACATATTGTTTGTTATGCTCAACTGAACATTGCTTTCAAGCATTTTCAAAGAAGCAGAAAGCACGTTTAGAAACTATGAAAGTATCCATTTCTATAGATACAATACAAATCTGAATGCTATTGGGTACAACACAAAGCTTTTGGATTCAAATGCCTTTATTCCTGTGTCATAAGATCCTATCATTCTTAGGCACAGATACGCAAACATCTCATGCCCACAGTCCCCAAAGAAACAGAAGTGGAAGCAGGGAGAGGAAAGAGATGCTAATAAGGTTTTGGTTTTTTTTTTTAATTCTTCCATAACCCCTATGGCTTCATCACTCCCAAACCTTCCCCAAATCCACAAGCCTTCAAAAATCTCTAGTCGCCCACCCCTCACATAACCCTCCGCTCCACCATATATCCCTAATACCTCCCAGGATAATTGCTTCTCCTCCATTCCATGTTCCCTACCACTTTAGCTAGGCAAATAGCATGTACCACAGCCATTTGTGTTGTGGGGCTGGTGTTGGGGTGATGCTGATGGTTTGGGTGACACATGTCCCCTAACTGGGGTCTGGCTGGGGTACAGAATGGCTAAATGCTCAGCTTTCTTGACTTTGCTCTCACAAATCTGGGTTTCCTTCCTCTGAACTGTTGTCAGTTTTCACAAGACTTTGTACAAACCGAGCACTTTTGGACATTGTATCTAAGTAATCCAGGTGCAATTGGCGACTGGGTTCAAATATTATTACTGACAGTCAGCAGACAGAATATTTGCACAAATGTATTTTTCAGGCCACTAAGCTAAAATGTGATATTGGAAGCTGTGGAACTGTTTTAAGGGAAGGAAAATGAGCACGGTTATGAATTGTGGTGGTTTTCAATACTGCGACAATGACAGTAAGTGCCAGCTTTCTCTCTTGGTATTGCATTCAAAACTGCTCAGCTGAGAAGTGAACTTAGCAGTGGATGGCAAGCTGCTGTAATAGAAGCCTCACACTGTGCAAAAATTGTTGTTAGTTTTTTGATGTTTCAGTTGTCTATCCAAATAAAATCATCCGGTGCGAATGTGCATGAGGAAGCATATGGTATGTAAATAAATAGCAGGAGGCTTATGCTAAACAAACTTCTCCTTTCTCTCTCCCAACCTTTCTTTCTTCCTTTCCAAGTTGACCTTAAACACACTTGGAAGGAAAAACTGTTTCTCAACTATGTGCTTATGCATGATAAGAAACAATAAGGTCTAGTCCAATGAGGTCAAGATCTCCATTGTTTTTATGAGTGATAGTTAACATAAATGATACTTCCAGCCTCCTCAGCTCTATATATCTTTTCACAGGATGTAGATGACAGGAATGTGTCCAATTAAATGAGGAGAGCCAAAAGGCGGCATACGGCACTGCAGGATTACGAGATCTCTCAGAGGGTCCTTTCTTTGCTGCGTCCTCTGATTGCTAGCACACAGGGAGAAATCTAGACTTAGTGGATTCTTTCTCATCTACCTACCTGACAGCCAGAAGACTGTTCAGGACTGCAAGGCTCTCTTAACCTAATGCAAAGATTCAGAGAGAGCCGAGATCTGTATTTGACTGTTTATTGTGCTGTACCTTTGAGGGAATTTGTTCTATTACCGTTTACGTGAGGCGTTATGGTGGTTGTAATATGTGTCAGCTGCAGGGACCTTAAGAGTGACGCCTCACATTTCACATATGATATTGCTGCATGTTCAAAAGCTTTACAGGTTTGAGTTTAAGTAAAACATCATCTTCTGCATTGTCTCAATGCCAAATCTGAGCAGGGTAAGAAGAATGACATTTTGTCACTCTAAGGACGAGGGGGTCAATATCAAATTAGACTCTTGCTGCCCTGTTCTTTCAAATAAGGAGGAGAAAAACTCTGTGCTGCGATGGAGAGCTGGACATGTCCTCAGAGAGTCAAGCTTACCACCCCTGGGGCAGAGCCTGGTACCAAATCCACTCACCTACCCTCCCCCCCTCATTCGGCAGCAGGTATACCCCCCAAGGCTCTGAATAGGTACCGTAAGCAAAAGGAATTCTGCCATGCAGCTGATCGCTAGCTCAGATGTAGATCTCTATGTTAAAGATGTTTAAAGTCGATTTCTAAAAAATTCTTTAGCTTTCTGAATCTTCCAAATATTTAACTTTGGAGACCGTAATTTAAAACGAGCCTTTCTTACCAAGAACATATCACACCTGTGACAAACAGTCCTATTAATACAGATTCACTAGCCCATTAGAGTAACTTTTTTAAAGGAAGCTCATCCTTTCCTGTAAGCCTAAAGGGATACATATATACAAATAAACCAAAACAAAACAAATAAACCCCAGAAATAAGAAAGCGGTAATACATCTGATCACAGGTGATCTCACTAGACTTACTTTAGAAACGTAGATGGGTAAATCCCCTATGCAACCATTACAGAATAGTTTGAAAGAACAATTGAGGGTAGAGCTCATCCAGCTAATACAGACATACAACAGTTACCTTTGAAGTTAACAAGCGAGTTTTTCACAACATTATAGGTCAGCACTATGGAAATTGAGCGAGCTGAAACAGTTAGCTGGTATTTAGGTAAATAACTTGGCAGCTATCCTTAATGAACACCACAAGGCAGCAGCTCTACGGTTTGAAGACTTGGATTAACTCATCTAACTTAGCGTAGCAAAACCACCTTGCACAGGATTTGAGAAGGAAAAAGACACAGATAAGGCTACAACAACATTCTACACAAAGGAAGATTTCACTTCCATTTTCTAACTTACTAGTAACTTGGAGTGTCAGAACTAGAAAAATGGTCGGTTATATCTAAGGTTGTAACCTCAGGACAGGAATAAAAAAAAAAAAGTCCAGCAGCTTAATGAACTACTAACTCATGCTGACAGATTCTTTTTTACATGTAACGATAAGAAAATGTTGTCTTAGGTGGCCACACAGGACAGTGCTTAATCACATCATTGCACTTCCTCGTCTGAACCACCTGAGAATGCACACACATGCACTCAAGCTTCCAAAACGGAGACAGTTCTCCATCCACTCAAGCATCTCAATACAAGCAATGCGCTTCAAGATAACTGTGTTCTACATTAATTACGTGAATTAGAAATCTATCACTAAATTGTTGAAATAATTTAATGTATGAGAAACAAGATGAATCAGCTCACAGAAAATGTGAATCACAAATGTCACCTCTGGAAAAACACTGACTAATCTAATGTTTCCACTCAAGCCAGAAAAGATCCTGCTTAGGTTTACATCTTGGTGATTCATTTTGTGGAAGGAAAAATAATTGATTCTGCTCTTTCACAGAAATGCAGTATGTGCAGTGTCATCAGTACGTCAACAATTTACATTTGTTTTACTGCACAAAGGAGTTTCAAATCAATTTCAAAGGCTGTACATTTGAAAAGCAGCCAGCTGGCTATTCAGAACTTTGAATGTAGTTGCCGTAATGTTACCAAGCAAATAGATAGACAACTGAACATAAAGAGAATTTACAGCAGTTAATTAGCAAATGCCATTGTCCTGCTAAACAAAAATTATTCACACGTAGTTGGATACCAGCCGCCTTAACAGACCCTTTTCATGATACTTCTTTCACAAAAAGTCTACATATTTCTGTACCCTTTTAACATATTTGTTTGTTGAAAATTTGGCTTTCAGATGGCTAAATGTGTTACAATGGGCAACATACGGCAACAAAATGCTTGTTTTCTTTCAAATGCTGTAATAAGGCATTTGCTAAAGCCTGGCAAAAGATTCAGAGACATGTTTTATTCTGCAAGACACACTTATGGTACAGTGCAACTTCATGAAGAAAACAATTCCGTCTCAAATCAGTAGCCCCATGTCAGCATGGGGCTACGCCAAAACTAATAAGATGTGTCTCTTACTGCAGCTGTCTGATCTCCAGCTTTCATAAAAACTTGTTTACTGGCAGCTCTGAATAACGCAGAGCATTTTTTCTCTTTTTCCTTTTTTTCCCTTCTTGGACAATCCCAAGTGGATGAGGATGCTGCCAGGGAGCAAGCAGGCACACAATATGAGGGAAAGAAAAACAATCCTAAGGTCTACCAGAATGCTACCTCTGTTCTTGCTGCTCTTCATTCATTCTAGCTGACCCAGGCTTCGACCACCAGGTGCATCAAGTAGCAGCGACGTGTCTGCTGCTTCCAGGCTGGCTTTGAATCCCTCAGAGGTTGTATCTCCAGTCACTTATGTGCCCATACATTTTTCAAGACGACAAACAGTATGAAGGATCTCAATCAGAATAATATAGAGAAGCTTGAAGAAAGTATAGGTTTTTAAACCTGCCCTTGCACTTATTTTTCATCTTGTGCATAGCATTTGGCTTGCACTGTCTCCAATCCTTCTCCAAGTTCCGATCTCCCTCCCGTAGTCCAAGCACGAACAGCAGCTTTGTGCTAGTCAAGACAGGAACAGATTTCTGCAACCACTTTGTCCCTGACACCATACCTGAAAACCCATTCATCTGCACAGAAGATGACTTCACTTTCTAAAGTAAGCAAAAGTACCGCAAGGGACCAGGTTCCCGAGTTCAAATCTTAGATCAGAAGGCCTGGCACGTGGCTTTGTGATACTGAGACTGAAGTGCTGCTGTGGCTAACAGGATGTGGAACTACTCACGAGTCTGTTTCACCAGCTGCCTCTTCATAGGAGACAAGTTTTATTGCTTGGATATGCTGATACGTGTATGTAAAAACCTCAACAATGAAGTCAAAAGCTATGCTTTGCTGATCATGGATAAAAAAAAAACCAAACCAAACCAAACCAAAACAAAAAAACATCATAAAGCAAGCCACAAAGGTGTAAACTTGATCTCAACCACTATCCTTTATTCAGCACCCCATCTCAAAATCTGCGTTATCTGGATTTTGGGTTTGGTTGCTTCTGAAGACTCTTTGGAAGACTCACATAAATGCAGAATGGAGCAACTTTTTCTTAATACAGAAAGCTCACCTGAGAAGAGTGAGGGCAATACTGCTGCTGGTGTAGGTTATAATATGAACAGTTATATTATGAATAGTCAATATGCATAAGCATTTGGCCTCTTCTTAGACCTGTCAGAGTAGCTGTGATGAGATGGGATGCTGCATTCACCGTTTACTAAAGGTGTTCTCAGATGGGCTACCAGACATCTGCTATCTCAAAAATCTGTACTCGCAATTTGCTTCTTTTCATGGTTCATGAGCAGTGGAACATGGCAGGTAACACTGAAGACCTCAACATACAACTAATAAACCAGTCTACTTGACTGTCAACCATCAAACTGAGAGGGAGGGTTACACTGCAGAGATTACTAGTTGAGAGCTAACTTCTCAAGAAAGCTGACGAACATAAAATGTTTTCTATCTAGGTCCAGAAAAAGATGTCTAATGTCATGTTACACCATGTTCACATAAAACAAGAATATATGTCAGACACTTTAATCTCTCCTTTCTAGACTCAAAAAAGTATCAAGAGTCAAAACTGAAGCAGTTTTTCTGAGGCGGATCTAACATTGACTGCTAGATGTTACTGTGCTCTTTTTTATTACTATTTTTGGCGCTGTTTCCAATACTCATGAATAATTTTTTACCTTACTTATTTGCCTCTATATTCTGTCTTGTATTATCTAGCCAGCTTGTTTCTTCCTTTCTGTTTCTCTTAAGGCACAAGATGTAAGATTTAAACTTCCACAGTTTGGCCAAATGACAAAGGAGGAACTGAGTCAACACTAATAATAAAAACAAGGCAAAAGAAGAGGAGGTTTCCAAGGTATTCAAGATTTCAAACCATATTCAAAAGAATACAATTAAATGTAATCAGATTAAACTAATGCAAAATTAGTATTACATTATGCAGTATAAATATTATTAATAACTGTTATCACGTTACTGCTGTAATATGAACTCGTAACATAGAAACCTTCTCGCCTATGAACTTTTTTATAAAAATCGGGGTTTAGTAAGCTTTGCTATTCTTTCTTTGTACCTAAAGTCCATGAAATTTTAAATAATGTAAGCAAATTATTTGTCATTCTTCTAGGAAAAAAGTGGAGAGGAAAGAAGAAATCAGCATAGTTTGACACCCAGACAATTTTCTAACAGTAGAAAAATGCACGTGTGGGTACACATATGCACAGGTTTACACAAGTGGCTTGGAAAATGGCAGGCCCTTTTTTACAAACAGATAAAGCAACTACCTCAGTGAAGCCTCGCTTAGGTTCTAGATACTAAAGTTCAAATTCATGACTGCTATTGCTAATTATTCCAATTATACTACTAAATGTAAGTGTATTGAAGCTGGTAATAACACAAAGTAACAAAAAAGGGACGTTAAAATACTAGTTACCCATATACTTAGTGATTTGGGGTTATTAAAAAAAAAAATCAAGTTATTAAATGAATCAGTGCTTTCAAGATACGTTAAAAGTATGAACTTTCCAACTCCTGTGAGGTGATGCATGACATGTACTAGCACTGAATTTAAAGGTGAAGTATAAACTGCAAAAGTTGAAAATAAGGAAAAAAGAAAACCAAATTTGTCCAAAACAAAATTCTGTTTGGCTCCCTTAAAAATATGTTGATGCATAATATATTACAGATTTCTTTAATCCATGTAAAATTACAAAAGTATTAATGGTTTTAACGGTTTTTCAGACAGATTGCTTCATAAAGCAGCACATTGTGTGATCTTAGAAGCTGACGAAATTTCAGAAGAATTGATTTTTTTATATTTGCAGTAATCTAGTCATTTTTAATGTTTCACCATCAATAGGTTAGCCAACATATAAAATCAATCTTTAATTCCATGACAGGAAAAGAATTCTTTGTTGCTTGCATAATTGTGTAGAAACAGTGGCTATCTTAATTGCACCACTGAAGTTGTAGGAATATAGCACATACTGAAACAAAGAAAATGCTGTTAAAAATGGATCATTTCCATTCTTTCATTAGCACAGTGTTACTAAACTATGACATCATTCTGCATTCTACACAGAGTTGTTAGGAGAATAATATGTTAAAAATAAACATACGCATAGAAAATGAAGAATTCAAACAGAGGACAAATAGCAAAGATGGGCATGAAAATAGACAAAACCTCTGAGATCTAGCGTTAGAATGGTGAGACAGAGGAAAAACACGGAGTGAAAGAAAATACAGGCCTGATTGAGACCACGATAAGCTCCGAGTGGCTCTGATGATACAAGCTTGTTTAACACGAAGAACAGAAGTGCAATTCATACGCCTGAATAAGCCAGCTAATCTTGTTAGGATATGCATTCATGTAAAATTAGTCTCTGCATCTCTGTCTGAAAGAAGCACTTAGGCCTTTTTAATTTTTATAGCCTATGGCAGTAAACGATTGTAATCATTTAACAATCAGACTCTTTGCAATTCAGATCTGTTCTTAAGGCTGCTGCAGTCCACACTTCCAACCCAACAATGGTCAAACTGAACTCATTTGCTTTGACTCTCTATGTGCGATGTTTCGCATTATTGGAATACATTTCTCTGTTAAAGCTTCCTGACAGAGATCTAACACACACGTTGTGTCAGCTACAATTCTGTCCATCGCAAAAAAAAAAGCCTGATGAACTGTGGCAACGTAGAAAGCCTGCCGCCTGAAGTCACAACGTGATCACATAATTATTGACCACGTTCTCTTGACCTTTCTATTGCTAGTTCAGGGCCCTGTCTTATGATTATTCAATGATTCAGTTATAAAACACTTCGGTACAAATTACATGTTTTAAATAAAAACATTTATTCAAGAGCAGAGTGCGTCACAGTAACTTAAAATAAAATCTGACTAGGGAATCTAAGTGTTTATTATCACAGTAGCTATGCTGCTGGGCTTTTGTAGATTATCTGGCCCATGAGATTTCAGCAATGGGATGGGAAAAAAAGTAAGTAGCTGAGTAAGCAAAATCTACCTTAAGCTTTCAGAGAAACTTAAAACTAACTGTAGCAAAACAAACTAAAACTTTGCAAATTTTTATTAAACTAGGATACTTTGCGTGCTTGCAAGATATGAAGTAAATTATACTCGCCATTAGAACGCAGAATATTTCCTAACAGGAATAAAACAAATTATAAATAGAAATCTGTCTTACTCCACAAGCGCTCTTTTGTGTACTCACTGTGGATATCAAGATACAGATAATTAGGATATGCAGGTTAATGTTGCTACTAATTTAAATGAGCAGGTTAATACAATGTAAATTCCCACTAACGTTTCAGAGGGACAAAATTTCCTTAACTGGTACACAATCTTTTTATTACAAAACAAAAGGAGGGCCAGACGGGTGTCTCACACCATTGACCCCAGTGGAAACACAGGACAATCTACATCCACAGAAGTCGATGAGAGGATTCCTCAGTGAATCAGTGAAAAAGATCAATATTCCAACACAACAGAAAGATATGAATCGTTCACTGAATACCTACACTTCCTTCATCTACTCCCGCTGTACTGAACCATGCTTCTTTATCCTCTATCCCACTTGTCTAGGCAGATATGAAGGGCCTTTGTCAACCTGTGCCAATACCGCTCAACTATTATCTTAAAGATCTGGTCAGAGATAAGTAACACAAACTTAATCTCCCTTAAATCCAAATGAACTACCACAGCTACATTTTCCATGTGCAACAATTCCATTTGGTGGTTGTCTTTGGTCTGCTCTTGAACTTTTGACTCTTTTCCACTGTTCATTGAGGAAAATTTTAACAAATGTAAAATTGCTGCAGTGAGAGAGGAAAAGAGAATAAAACTGAGGCTCCAAACATTTAGGAAAATCTGACTGCATGGCAAATGGATGTATGATCAATAACAGAGAGAGAGAGAGAAACACATTATACAAACACATCGAGAAATATTCCAGATGTCAGCAACACTGAGATTCAGACGTCAGAAAGCAAATGCAAGAGTATACTCATGCTTTGATGTTAAGCTCTACTTTGGGCTGAAGGTTGTTAATATTCTCTTTTTAGCAAATAATATTTGCTAATACAAATTTGAATACTTTGGGTTTTCCTATGGTATTTTGCTAGTGACATAAAAAGTTAACTAAGTTAAAATTGGATGTGTCCTCACAAGTATTTATTCCTGAAGGTAAAACTGAGTTGAACATGGCATAATTTTATATTTACATACTTCACATTACAAATATATATATTATTTACAAGGCTTGTATTTAATTTTAGATATCTCTTTCAAACTTCTCCTTGTGTAGGTGATAATGTGTTTTAGCTAGAAAAGAAAGTGAATCTATAGAATCATCATTATAATGTCTTATGGAAGTTTCACAGAAAAGACCAAGGTGTTAAATCAGATGACTATTAAAAAAGAATAGGTGAAATTAATGACAAGCACTTTACAATATTTTCATAATAGAGCCCAGTGAATTTATGCAGCAACCTAAACGTTTCCAAAATCTGTTCTGCCAGTTTACTCAGCAGTTTGATTTAATTCCATATTCCTTCTGATCTTTCAGAGAAATAAGGGATGTCCCAGATGAATAAGCAAGAGGATGTCCTAGAACCTTGATGTATGCAAGGAAATCACAGCAGTAAGTTAAAATCTCTGTGATGGCTTTGATGCTGACAATGCCTTTCAGCAAAAGACTATCGAGACCACCAAGGAAATGCAGACTGAGACCAATTCACAGCATTTGAAGCCCCAAAGTGAACCAGATTACAGTGTCTCTAGCATTTTTAGCATGCATTTCCATTAAACACAGATTAATAATTCGTGTTTATATGAATGGAAAGTACCTTAGCTAAAACACAAAAGTTTCTATCCCATTGCAAGTCCTCTATAAATGCAGAAATCATTGCCATACATATTGTGCGATGGAATTTAAAAATCTCTAAAAAAGGTCTGCTTTTTCACTTTCAGGAATATTTATTCTACCAAAAACTACAATATCCTGTATGATTAAGATCCTGCTACTCAGGCAGAATAGAAGGTATAAGACATAAACGACATTAAAGCAGAACTAATAAAGCTTTGATTCCTTTTGATTTGTGGTTTTTGTCCCCTGACTCTTCACCTCCCTTCACTCATAAGGATATCAGATTCCCTAGGGTTCTCTTTGTCAGCCCTGCTGTGCTTAGGGACTGGTTATTGCACCTATAGACAGCACGGTTTGTTGGTTACTGACAAACACAACACATGTAGGTGTGTTGTTTTCTCCCTCAATGAGAGAACTAAGATGGGTCTCCGTCCTCTATCCATCCATTAATTTTCCTGAAATTTGTTAAAGTCAATTATCTTTGTGATTCCTCCTTTTTTGTCCAGTAAGTGTGACATTGACTGATGGATTACAAATTTTGGGAGGATACAGAGGACAGAGAGAGAACACATAGCCTCCATTTCCTTAGGCAAAAATTTGTGAAAAGGTTCTCTGAAGTCATACATTAGACAATATTCCTTGAAGTACTCACAGTTCCTCTCACGGTTCATCAGCGATATTCCAGAGTTGGTCATTCAGAGTGACAGGAAACCCCATGAAGTTTGAGACTGGCACCGACAGCCTGTGTAACGATACCAGCTCACGTCTGCTGAACAGCAAAGGTCTGAACTGACAGACCCCGACCCCTACCCCTACCTCCGCTGTGCTGCTGGAAGCTACGAGACAGCTGAACAGTCTCATGGCATATAAAAGCCTCTCAGTACAAACCAGATGTTTTGTGCAAAAAGACCACTTTTTTGCTCTAATTATGCACAGAAGTCTCTCTGCTCGTATCTCTGCTACATGCGTATACTACAGACCTGTGGAAACCGCAGGATGGAAACTTTTAATTTATTGCCAAATACATTTGACATTAACATTTGATATTTAACGTGAAATACATTCATCCAACAATTTGTGTTCTAATCTTACTGGCATTTGTTATGCAAAAGTGGTAGAATTTCCAGATTTTGCTTTAACCATAAGAAACCCCGGTATCCTAGACTTTCTGCCACCAGCATTCTTCTGCCTATCTGGATTTATCAAAGAATGCAAGCTGGTAGCAATATTCCACATATGTTCACTTTGTATAATCCTCAAAAAACAAAGGAGCTCAGATCTGCAAACAAAGCGAATGTAATGCTTGCATAGATCGTTTGCATATTTCCTCTTCTCTGGATAGTAGGAGGAAACATTGGCCTTGCTTACAGAATTTGTACAATCTGCAGTAAAATCTTAATCATAATCTCATACTTTTTCTATATTTAAAGCATGTTTTTTATCATCACGACTATAGAAAATAGCAAAAGCAATACTCCCGGCACAAGACATACAGCTTTACAGTGATATATTAATCCTCAGGTTTTCTCCACCTGAGACAACAGAATTGTATTCAAGGACGAGCTGACGTACTGTGTATCTGTCGTTAAAAACAAGAGGTACTACAAGTTGTGCTGTCTCAAAACACGTGAAATGTGCTATACAGAAATGAAAGGCAATTATTTACATTTATGACATTACTCATGAAAAATAAC
This sequence comes from Burhinus bistriatus, assembly GCA_013397275.1. NCBI lineage: Eukaryota > Metazoa > Chordata > Aves > Charadriiformes > Burhinidae > Burhinus > Burhinus bistriatus. The sequence goes on from VYXH01000326.1 coordinate 523,430, forward strand.
TTGCAGAGTCATTGTGGTGCCATTAAGGTTACCTGAGTATGCTACGGTGACTAAAGGAACAGCAGCAGAGACAGCCACGTTAGCCTTTGCCAGTTGGGGAGGGACACAGGAAAGGTGAGAGTGCACCTGTGTGAGCGTGAAAGAACTGGCAAAGCATCTTGGCTGCAAGCGAACATAATCTGATTCCTGGAAAATGTAACTGCGTAGGTTTGCTTTACCTAACACTGAGCAAAAAAAAAAAATGGCAACTGCCTCTGTAAGAATTCAAACAATGTATAAAATATAGCTGTCAGTCCCTATGAGCAACTAGTGAAAGCGGGTTTTCAGCTACGAGCACACAAAATTTATCAACAAGTTTTCAACTAAAATACACAGGAAAAAATGCCCCTTTGTATAATATATGAAATGTGAATCATGAGTTTGGGGAAAAAAAAAATAAAAAAATCAAAGCAACATCATTGAAAATAACAACCATTTTATCCTAACAGATGGCCAGGCAGCAATATAATGCTTTGTTAACTTTGTAGTCAGGGCATAAAATATTTTTGCCTTTCTAATCACCTGAAAAAAACAACCCTCCCCCACAAATCCAAAACCTATCAGCTATTTGTAGACGAGTGCTCATCTGCTGGGTAGAATTGTTGTTATTCACACACCTCTTATTAAGGTACGTTTTATGAAACTTAGATGATGACATTTCATACAATAAAGGTAAGAAGCGTACTGTAACAGTTATTGTCCTGCCTAACAATGAATAATGTGATCATTTTCAATGATGTCAGTGTTCTGTTTTTATAGTGTTGTCATCTAAAGTATGTCTGGTACAGATGTGAGAGGTGATGAGGACATCAGTCCAGATAATGGGGCAGAATTAAACTCTCACTGAAGTCACCAGGACCTCATAAATTGATTTTAATTAATTTTGGACCAAGAAGTGTTATACGTAATTATCTGTGCTACAAAAAATTCAAACAAACTTGGTACAGTTGTGGACAACTGATAAGAGAAATTGAATAAAGGGACATGAACACTGACTGCAAACCAAATTCACTGGCAATGGTGGATAAATATCTCCGCTGCCTTCGATACAACCCATTTTAAGAGTAAACAGGTCTTTAGTTTTCAGTGATGTCAAGCTTTGAAGGTTTAAAAATTGTGTATCCAAACCCACTCATTTTTAAGAGACACAAACCAAAATATTATCTGACACTGATTAAGTTAATTTCTCTGTACTAAAAGAAAAATGTCAATTAGTACTAAAGATAAAATGTTAAGTACCTCAAAATATCTGAAAAGTTGTGAAATATGTGACAAATACACATAGATTTCATTCTAAAGGCTTAAAATCAGAACAAACACATGCCAAAAGCAATACAGAACAGCACAAAATATTGCTTCAGGTACTAGAATGCCTGCTGCACCGGTAACTTTCATTTGCACTCTTTAAAATGCCATGCTATGAAAAAACAAAAAGAGATTTCCAAAGTGTACTGTAGAAACATTCTGAACCTCTGCATCACCAGATAAAAGTTCTCAAAGATACCAAAAAAATCCCATCAACTTAAGCAAGACCAGTGATCGCTTGCTGCCTGTTTTCTTTGTGTAACCTACAATAAAATTCAACATATTAAGACTGGTAATCATACCAACTAAATAAAATATCTAGGGTAAGTATGGTTACAGTTTTAAAATGAAATAATTTAACAATAAAGACTTTTCAGATTTTTTCAGCCATACTGATGAATAAAATTATTCTACAGTGGCAGAATTGGCCACAGAACTTACCCCCTGACATAAAGTTGCATTTCAGACCTGTACTCCCAAAATTCATTAAAAAAAGGATAAGAAAACACACAAAAGATGAAAAAATATTAATAGAGTTAAAGGAGCAAATGGCAACTTTAAAATCTAATATGAAGGGGGAACTGACTCTCTCTCAAGCCACGGAACATTTATTGGACACAATATGCAGGGAAATGGAATCAGCCTTGATGCTAAATTCAGAATACAGCCTGGTTTTGACTATTAATCTCTCTTCTGAGAAAAACAAATGAGTGTATGGAACAGAGAAATTTCTACGGGTGAGGGTGTAAAAGTGCGAATATTGCAGTTCTCCATTTACCACGTCATCTAACAAAGGTAAGTAACACCCCCAAGAACCAAACTCTTTCAGTAGTTCCTGAGGCACAAGCTGAAAGTTGCATGCGTATTCATTGCTATTTTTTCAGCCCTTCAGTCTACTCCTTTTGCGGTGACTTTTTGGGGGGGATGAGGGGTTCATTTTGTGGTTTGTTTTTTTTTAACAGATGGAATACCCACATATGTATATACAGACAGAGACAAGGGTAAGCAGTTATGATATATCACTTGCATCACATACTGCTCTCAGTTTATGCTACTTCCAATAATACAGAGGAATTCCTATGCTGTCATTTGAGGAACCTCAATCAAGTTTCAGGCCTCAGCGGAAAGGCGTGCTACTCCAGAGAGCAATGCAAGCCTCCTGCCAGCCTCAGCTGGCCCTTTACTTTTGTGAATGCACTCTTTCGATGTGTAGGACAGTCACTGAGACACCACGATGGCAGACACATTTATGAATTCAAGCAGGTTAAGCTGCAGAAGCAAATAACTGTGGGAAAAAATATGTAGGTAACGACCTACAAATTCATTCCTAAAATGAAACAAAATGATGGGACGAGAGCTTTCTGTATTTTCTCCTTTGCCTGTACTCCTCCAGAAAATGCATTGACTTGAAAGAAACAATCTTAACTTGCTAGCTGTGTCTGAAATTCACGTTAATAGATTGTAAGTTGTTTTTTCTTATTTAAGCCATGTATTACAGTTTGCGTTTTCAATTTCTGCATTGCTTCACATTCTGCTATACATGTACCACTAATGAGGAGACAACTTTTTAAATTAAAAGCATTAATAAAATGCCGCTTGTAGATATTTTTAAATTAAAAAAATGTCAAATGTAAATAACCATCTGGGGATCCGAATAGTTATTCCTTTTATTTCAGAAAGCTTCCAGCAAACGAACTATTTCTGCAGAATTAAAGGTATAATCCTCTACCAATGCACTGACAGACGCTTTATGATGTTTGTGCTATACTGATATCTGATACCTTTTTTGATATTATATATTCTTTTAAGCTATTCATGCCCTTGTTATAAAATAACATAATCACACCCACCTGATGGAAATCTCTTCCTACTGGAACTTGTTTGTATTTCCTTTTATGCCCTCCCTTTGAGTGGACACTAAACCATGGCTTGCCCAACTGCTTAGCATAAATGAAACTTGCAAATATCATTCCTTGTGGCCATACTCAACCCTTGGGTTGTTCCCTGTGGATGAGGAGAGCCCTAAATGACCACGTCCAAATTTGGAGAGATTAGGAGCCCTCAGTTTCCCATTGCTCTTCCTGCATGGGCCCTGGGCAGTGAGGCAAGTGCTTTCCTGGCACAAGACAATAATATTACACTGCTGAATCCTCTCTTCTTTGTTACACCAAGTTGCACTGTCCCTTCTGTCCTCTTAAACCTTTTGTATGGTGATTTTGACAGTCAAGAGGCAGTTTAATCTTTAATGATCATTATGTACCAGCAACGCACTCAGGCAAAAGCAGTGCTTTCTCTAAAGAGTCATCAATCTAGAGAAATCATTTTGACAATTGAGTTCAAGTATAACAGCCAAAAGGCAGAGGCCTAACCTTTTAGAAGTGCCAATTTTAACAGAAACACAACACAGCCGAGATGTGTTTTGTAAGAGCATATTCAATTACTAGCAAAATAGAGAAGACGACTAACGATGAAGAACAGAAAGGAGAAACTGATGTATGTGATGTGAGAGTGCATGAGAACAGGGGAAAAGTCAAAGATATACAGCTATACAATCAAAATCAGGAGGATAAGCAAAGATAGATATAAGATTAATTAATATGCTTATTACTACTTCTCATATTTTCTGGCAGAGACTAATATTATAGGAAAACTAATATAACTGAACAAGTCTGTCACTTACTTGGACAGGCTTCTCATGAAAAAGCTTTGCCATAGCTAATTTTTCCTTCTGGAAGCTCTCTGAATAAACGGCAGATAGAGTGTGCATTTGTATATTTGTATAACAAAATACTAGGTGACTACATCAACGGTCAAGGGAAGAGCTATGGATGTCATGTATCTGGACTTCTGTAAGGCCTTTGACATGGACCCCCGCAACATCCTTCTCTCTAAATGGGAGAGGTATGGATTTGATGGGTGGACTGTTTAGTGGATGAGGAATTGGTTGAATGGTCACATCCAGAGGGTAGTGGTCAGCGGCTCAATGTCCAGATGGAGATTAGTGACAAGTGGTGTCCCTCAGAGGTCCGTCTTTTTGGACCAGTACTGTTTAATATCTTCATCAATGATACAGACAGTGGGATCGAGTGCACCCTCAGCAAGTTTGTCAATGACACCAAGCTGAGTGGTGCGGTTGACATGCCTGAGGGCGGGATGCTTGAGAAGTGGGTCCATGTGAACCTCCCGGTTCAACAAAGCCAAGTGCAGGGTCCTGCACCTGGGTCAGGGCAACCCCCAGCACCAATACAGGCTGAGGGATGGAGGGCTTTAGACCAGCCCTGCCAAGAAGGACTTGGGGGTACTGGTGGATGAAAAGCTGGACATGAGCTGGCAATGTGCCCTCACAGCCCAGAAAGCCAACTGTACCATGGACTTCATAAAAAGAAACATGGTCAGCAGGTCGAGAGAGGCGATTCTGCCCCTCTGCTCTGCTCTTGTGAGACCCCACCTGGAATAGTGTGTGCAGGTCTGGAGCCCTCAGCACAGGAAAGACATGGACCTCTTGGAGAGGAACCAGAGGAGGCCACAAAATTTTTCAGAGGGCTGGAGCACCTCTCCTACAAAGACAGGCTGAGAGAGCTGGGGTTATTCAGCCTGGAGAAGAGAAGGCTTTGGGAAGACCTTATTGTGGCATTTCAATACCTAAAGGGGGCTTATAATAAAGACGGGGACAGACTTTTTAGGAGGGCCTATAGCCATAGGACAAGGGGTAATGATTTTAAACTAACAGAGAGCAGATTCAGACTAGATATAAGGAAAGTATTTTTTACAATGAGGGTGGTGAAACACTGGCACAGGTTGCCCAGAAAGGTGGTAGATGCCCCATCCCTGAAAACATTCAATGTCAGGTTGGACGAGGCTCTGAGCAACCTGATCTAGTTGAAGATGTCTGTGCTTATTGCAGGGTCCCTTCCAACCCAAACTATTCTATGATTCCATGTACAACCGAATCACAACTAAACATGAAAGAAGTGTTGTTATAGCATGATGATATAAATAAAGCAGTATTTCTAGAGAATGCTAATATTATTTGGGAAAAAAAAATCATATAGCTGAAAATTTATGCTATTCCTCTTGCCTAAAATCATTGCAACAACCTTCACGGTAAGTATAAGGACCCTGAGGGCACTAAGACATCTTAATTGCCATGCCCCTGCCTACTGGATGGATTGGGACCCAATTTTTAGCCTTGTCTCCAGCCCTGTGTCTGTCCCTGCACCATTTTTTCACTTGTCTGGACTCCCTGGATGGCTCCTGGATTTGGCTTATTGCTGGGGCCATCAATGGACCCCATTTCCACCACCCAGATCTGCCCCACCTGCTTCAGCCCCTGTAAGATGATGCCCACGCTGGGGTCACCCCCGGCTCCCCTTCCCATAGGGCATTTGTGGCTCCCTGGCAGTAAGTCAGTGGCCAACTGTTCTTAGTTTGATTGTGTCAATTTGTTTTTTCAGGAACGCTCTTCATCCCAGCCTTCAGATAAGCCCCAGTTGTGCCTAACTAGCCGTCACAGGCGTCTCCCATGAAGCAATAAACACTGAACAGATAGTGCCAGAATAACGTACAGGTGTAAATATCACCGACACAATCACCATGGCAAATGTCCCCAGATACCTCTATCCTTTTCCCTTGAATGACTAACTGATTATCCATGCAAAACTCAGAACAACCATCCTCAGCCTGTTTTTACCTTCAAGGTTGCCACTTCTGTTTCAGGCGAACTTGTATGTGCCAAATCTTGCCTATGCTTTCCAGTAGTTGCGCAGTAAAGCACATTCCTTATTCACACAAAGGTAATACAATTAATGGTGTACATTTAAACATGAACATTAAGGCAGCAACACAGCTTTTTCCTTCTCGGAGACTGACATTTGATACCAATATCATGGAAACACAATAAAAGTGGAATTTTTTAAAAACTGCTTTTCTATTATAATTCTATATTCTAATAAATTTTCTATTTATTAAAAGATTAAATCCAAACAGAACACCACTCCACCAAGGATGAGTTTCCATTTTGAATAAAAGTATCATTATAAACTCCCTAAGACACCAGGAAGAGATATTTTTTTCCTTATCTAACCAGTGGGTCCCAGTGTATATAGCTACACAGTCTCTTCAGAGACTTGTACTAAGTATGCTGGCCTCACACACATATAACAATGACCTGCTTCAAGACATGATTGTACTCGAATTTGCACAAGTTACTCCTTTGCTGTTATCACACGCGCCAGCCATTCAACATCAAAGGCACCTTCACTCAGGATTCAACAAACATTTATCTTGAAGAAGAAACTCCACAAGTACGTTAATGAGATATATTAAATATGCTCAACTGCTAAAAAGGGAATGAAACTCTCCAGGACTTCAGAACTTTGTTCATTATTATCAAAAGCACATAAGCACCTCTTGACAAACTTTTATGTGAGTATGGGGGGCAGTGTCACAGTGTAATTTTTTTAAGCCAATAGATTATTCTAATTTTATCAGAAAAAAACCACTACTTATCATTTGATTCTCTATCTTTCATAAACAATTTTACCTTCTTACCTTTTTCCTTTGTTCACTTAATTACTGGATTGTTTTAAGAACGTACGAAGATCAAAAGCTGATTTTATGGTACTTTGAGGTGTGAAAATCAAAGACAATCGTAAATAAAAGATGATAAAAGACATAGCTTTTTGCTCTCCAAAAATAAAAAATGTATTTTTAGAATATGTTTTTTTCCCTGCATAAAATAAAATTAGTGTGTGGGACTGGTGTGAACTACAAACTGTGTTGGATTCTTCAATGCAATCACACCCACCTGGTGTAAAGCATAGCCAAGGTAGGTACAGAACAGCTACAATACGAAGTCTCCACACACACTTTACCATATTGCAGCACTTGTGTATTTCAACTTTCTTCAAAGGCTAGAAGACACTCACAATATCATAATGGAGCATAACACCATCTAGATTAGAGCTAGTCAAATAATTTTAAAGGGCAAAGTTTTAACCCCACTAAATCAATAGGAAATCTGGTAATAGCTTCTAGAGGATTTCCCTTCTAGCAATTTTATCTATTCAAAATTTTAGTTTGCCTTCTGGGACAACTAGAACAAGCATTAAATGTAGGTGGAGTTATGCCTGCATGTTCCTTATTTGCTCATTACCCATTTGTGCTACATTATTACCGTAAACTAGAGAAAGACATACTTTCTGCTCAGGCTACCTCATCCCACAAGGCAGAACTAACTGGCAATAACTAATACTTTATTCAGAAGGTTGTTTACCTATAGTTTGAAAATCTTTATTGTATCTGATTTCTTTATGACAGTAATATGAGGGCACTGATGAGTAGATAAAGCTACCTCTTAACATGAACTCTGGGGAAAATTCTGCCCTAAGTAAAGTAGGAGAGAGTTTTCATACAGAAACAAATGTGTGAACCATGGCCATGTTTTTCATCCAAAATGTAAAAAACGTAATTGATTTCCTACAAATACCATAACATATCTTTGACAGACTTCAGCTTCAAGTAGGTTCTTCAACTGGTGGGTAGTAGTCCAGTAAATACTGCTTTTGACGTTAATTGCATCCTTCACTGCTAACAGAGGGCCAAGTCCCACTGAGGGACTAAGCCTACAAGGAGCTGAATCTCTGGTCAGAGAAACATTTTGTAAACACTTACACTGCTTTCCCACTTGGAGGACACTGAGCAAAATAGTATGAAAGTGCTGCACCACAACTGGTTGCCTCAGGCCTCCCTCCATTATGGGGAGAAAAACAAACCTAGTATTTTCAGACGGACATATCCTGCAGCTTATGTTGGAAAGAGTCAAACAAGAGAAGAAAGAAATTTAAAAAAATGACGAACAGACAATACTTCTCTTGCTCTTGGAGTTAGAAGTCCCATAAACTATGAATATCTGTACTGGATGTAGTAACGCTGCAGGACTGAGCAGTAAATGGGCACTTACGGAGCTTAAGAATTGGGATGCAACGAAAAAGTGAAGCCAATGCTCAAGCTGGTAGCAGGAATAGCATCTTGTAAAATATTTGGATTACAGAAAGATCCTTCAACGATAGCGGAAACTTTTCAAAATTACGATATCAGACTGACCTGAACGAGATGCTAGCAAAATAGAGGGATATAAACTCTTCTTTCTAAGTCTTAGCTATGAATGAGATTTTTATACAGGTTGACAGTGAATTTTTGACTGTATCAACTACTAGAAAAACCTATTTACTGTTGGGATCCTAGACAATATTTCTTAATATCCTATTTTGCTAGCGATCCAGCTAAATCACCTTATTTCTTTACGTTAGAAATACATACTTACTTGCCTCTTCCATCAAAAAAGTTTAATCTAAATGAAGCTGCTTACTTTCCTCTAAAAGTGAGATTTTTCAGCCTGTAGATAAATATCTTTGTCAAAAAAGGTGTTTGGTAATAGCTTCTATGCCACAGTATTATTTCCATTTAATAACAGCCTTGTAAGCAGAGGTGCAAAAGCCAAACTAAAAAGCAAATTGTAGGTGCTTTATTCATTTGCTATTTGCACGCATTTCAATTGGTAAAACAATTTAAAGTAATTTAATAAAGCTGTAATTTAGCTCTTGTGTCACACTGTGTTTGATCCAAATTTCTTACCCAAAACCACTCTTTAGGCACAAACAGCATGGAAAAACTAACAGCATATTCAAATACTGATGATGTCCCAAACACTATTTCAACAACACAAATGTCCTAAAATAACCCTATATTCATTTTAATTAGAATTTGCATTTCAAAGCATATTTACTCAAATTGTATGATTTTATGTAATTTGTATCAAAGATTCAAGATAAAAAGCAAGCCAAAGGTTATATGTAAATTATTAATTATATAAAGGAAGAAAGTACGCTTAAATTATGTTAGCTACATGTTAGCAAACAACAAGCCATTCTGAAAGTAGTGGAAAAACAATATATTGTCCATCTGCAGGATAGATAAATCATGTCATAGGATACAGGAAAGCAAGAAGAATGACTCATGAAGATGCAGTATTCTACCTTTAATAAGAATTTTGTACATGTGCTAAACAGTGCTGTTGTAAAAAACATGTACATGTATTTTAAAGTACTGGTGAAACCAGTTCAGCTAAAGGAGAACCAGAACAATTGCAAAAATATATATTACAGAAAAAAAGAAAAAAAAAAAAACTTGCTCAATTTCTGATCTGTGTATGATTTTCAATTTTAATCTCAAATAAGCTATCTTGCCTTGCCTGCCACTGTTACATAGAAGCCAGCAGAATTGTACAATGAAAGGGATGTCAGCTCCACAACAATTAATGCAGCTCAAATAATGAAATCAAAAAATACTAGTTGAAGTGAAAAAAAAAATATAAAAAAATCACAGGGTGGCTCAATCAGTCAGTTGGATGGACATCATTGATATGACCCTAAATGGTATAAAATGTAAGGGGCTAGTTTTGACCCTAATTTTCTAGTATCTGAGATTTTGCAAGTTTTAACCATGGTACATGACATCAATACCATCAAAGGCTGCATTTATGCAGATGAGATTTATAAAGAAGAAAGCTGCCACTTAAAAGCCTTTTCAATGGAAAAACAACTGAATTTCCAGATAATTATTTGCCTTTAATGTCATTTGGGACACAGTTTTGCATTGAACATATAAATATTAAATTCATGTAGATTTTAAAACAGTCTTTAATGAGGAAGTGCAGGTACTAATACAGCACTATTACAGATATATGCTGCTGGAATTTCATATCACCTAGCAGTAGGTCTAAGAGGTCTAAGAGGTCTAAGAGGTCTAAGAGGTCTAAGAGGTCTAAGAGGTCTAAGAGGTCTAAGAGGTCTAAGAGGTCTAAGAGGTCTAAGAGAAGTTGTGGAGGCCCCATCCCTGGAAGTGTTCGAGGTCAGGTTGGACAGGGCTTTCAGCAACCTGCTTTAGTAAAAGATGTCCCTGCCCATGGCAGCAGGGTTGGACAAGGTGATCTTTAAAGGTCCCTTCCAACCCAAACCATTCTGTGATTCTATGATAAATAAAAATGCTACTGGTATGTACAAAATCCCTCCCCCTGACTTCAATATGATGTGGGTTTTTTTAACCATAAGATCATATAGTTAAGAGACCTCAGGAGACTGTCACAAGACCATCTACTCCTCTGCAAAGACATAGTTATGGCTTCTAATTTCTGTCCTGTATTTGCCTACACCACTCTTAAAGGCTTTCAATGACAGAGAGTCTCTGGAATCTCTAAGACAATCTATTCTAGAACTACCTGACCCTAATAATAATTTATTATTTTTCATTGTGTCACCTGAATGTTCTTTGCTGCAACACAGGCGCCTTACTTCTTGTCCTTGCTTTGAGAGATACAGCAAATGCATTATTCCATTGCCTACCTTCAAGGCTGTTATCACATCTTTCCGTGTTCTTCTTTTACACTATACAACTATAGACAGCCATACTTTCCAGTTGCTCTCCTCTGAACATTTCCGAGTGTTCCATACACTTCTTGAACTGGAGTGTCAAAGCTGGACATGATGCTCCAGTTAAGGCCATACTCAGCATCTCAAGAATTAGATGCCTTAGCGTTACTGCTTCTACCAATGCAAGCCAGTAATATAGTTCTTTTTTGTAACCAGGTTGCTGTTGACTTACATCGACTTGTGAACCTTTCTAAGCCATCGATCAGTTCTAAAGAATTGTAGCACAGGCAGCTTTTTCCTCATGCTGTTTCTGTGAAGATGATTATTTCTACCAGGTAAAAAGCTTGCATTCATCGATGTGGATATTCTCTCCAATTTGTAAAGATTAGTTTGAAGTCTGATCCTGCCTGCAACACACTTGCGGCCCCGCTTCGAGAATCTGCAAATTTAATAGACGTATTCTCTAACTGCATAACTTAGGTCATTAATAAAAACACTGATGAGTTCCAGAGCGAGGCCAAATCTTTGAAGTTAACCTGTAGTTAATGCAGTTAACTACAGTCAACTTGTAGTTAATACCTCATTTTACTGATGATGAATATCTATGTTTTTCTGACCTGTTTTGCACCTACTCCACAGCTATGTAATCATGACAATGCATCCCTGCCTTACCTATTAAAGTATCATGTGATAGACTTTAAAAATCCTTTACAGTGCCAAACTGTACAACCATCAGATGCTTTCCCCTCCATTCAAAAGGACTTTTATCCTACCTTGGAAGAAAAGTAGATTCTTTTCATGTGATTTGGTTCATGAAAAAACATTTAGGTTTTTAATTCCTCCCACCCACCCCACCCCCCTCCCCTTGTGCTTACAAACAGCTTAGTTTTTGTTGAAGGATGATTCTGGGAATTTACTGACGGTAATTTTCTGGCTCCTCTTTTCCTCCCTTCCTACCAAAATGATTTATGCTCATTGTTTCCTATAAGCTTACAGTATACTGGATGCTCTTACCAGAGGTGAAACTCGGACATTTCATGCATGGTTGATTTAGTCATTAACAACATTAACAATATGGACTTGCTTTCCATGTGAATGGGGAAGAGGACAAGTTCAGGAATATTACTAATGGACACTGTTAAGCTATTAAGTCAAAATGTGGTGTGTCTGATACTTGCATGTGGGTCACATACACACGGGTATGGTATTTTTGTAACATGCTCCCACTGTTCTGGAAATATTGTTCCTTAACCTTGTGAAGGCATAAATTATTATGGTAAGTAAAAAGTGCAAAATCAGTTTTGTACATCATTAACATACTCAGAAAGCATAAAAAGCTAAGAAATGGGTGATTGGTTTTAATTAAGCTGAAAATGAAATACATATGAGATATTTCATACTTTCATAATGTATTTTATAAAATATTGAAATATGTATTAAATACAACACATTAAAATAACAGGCTTTATTTCACATGTTTGTATCTCTGATTAGTAGCAATGCACCCAGACAAAAATTAAGAGAGCAATCCAGTGTCTATTTCATTTGCTTTTCCTGCCTAAATGGGCAGATGCCTAAATAAATTGCCTAGGGACAAACAGAATTATTGGGGAATAAAGCAAAACGATCATGAGAATAGGTTCCCCCAATTAATAGCAACAGCATCTTTAATGAAAAGCATATGAAGAAGACCTGTACAACCAATTCCGTTCTACAGATGGGGAAACTGGTAGCCGAGGCAGTGAAGCAATTTGCACAAGGGCACCTATAACACCAGTAAGTAAATGACTGTCTTCCAAACCCAAACTTCTCCTAACTGGGACATGCTATTTCCCTATCTACCTCCTCCAGTAGTACTTCTGTCCATGGCTGCACAAAATAAAAGAAACAGCTATTTAGATGTGATAAGTCTAATTAACTGGGATTTTCAAAATGCATGTGGAACACAAAAATCCCAAAAGCTCAAGCTACAGGCTTCATTCTGGTTTCATTTTTGTTAATTACATGTGAGTCCACTGATTGTTAAAGCAGTCTAGAGTAATTTACTGATGTTACAATTTAACTGCCATGCTGCACTCATTCCAATAAATTCCAACCAAAACCATCAAATTGTATTCTGTTTTCCAGAAATTACTTGTGTATAAATTGAACAGCATGGATAAAAATAATAGTCTGTTCAAATATTCATATTCCCTGTAGTACTTTTGCTACTATACAACTGTCCTAAAATAACATTATATTAATTTTAATTAAATTTTGCATTTCAAAGCATTTTTTCCACACATGGTATGTTTTTATGTGACTTCTGTCAATACTTGAAGATAAAAGGAAAGCCAAAGGTTATATGTTAATTATTAATTATCTGTTGAAAATTAATGTAATGAGTTTAGTTTATATCAGGTCGCACTATGTCTCAACTATTGTTTGTGAACTGTTGGAGCAATAAAAACTATAGTTCCAGGAAGGATAAATATTGCATCATTATATCCTTGAGACAGAATAATTACTCTACCTTTTGGTAGACTGGGCGGTACGCTCATGCTTTCTTCTAAAGGATTGTTTGGGTTTGTTTGTTTGTTTATTGTTTTTCAGCCTAAGTTTCCACTGTTATTTTATATTTGCAGGTTCCTCAAGAAATAAGCACACATATGCAAATTTTGTCATCGTGAACCTATTATTATTTCCTTCTACCCAGAGAAGGAGAGGAAGAAGTCCAGAAGGTGCCCAGGTAAACTACACAGCCACCATCTGGTCAGAGGGATGACACCAAGGAATGTTTGTATGTACAAATATCTACAGAAAGAGGACAAGTTCCCCACAGAGTTTGTTCATAGCAACAACGCTGACATTCACGGCACTGAACACGTTCTGGTGAGAGAGTAAACCAATTAATAGCACAGGCACTGAAAAAATAAGTTGGTGAAGTGAACAAATTTCCAGTTGCATTGATCATTGCATTCGCTTTGCATTGAAAATTATTAAAGCTCTGACCTTAGCAGGCAGTCATCTACATATAACAAACTTCAGGTTCTTCAAAACGGTTTTTTTTTAAAGAAATAATAATTGTGTATATTATCAACACTAACTTTAAAGGAGAAAAAAGTCAACGTTGTTGTTTTAGAGGGCACGTACTATCCATGTTGGGCAAAGTGAAATACAAACACTTTGGCATAGATTTAGGCATGACAGTAAACCCTCTTTACTGCTACTCAATTACACACATACAGAAATGTACCTAAAAATCAGCTCTGAAAAATAATAATATGTGATATATTTGCAAAGAGAGGTTGCACATTTGTGGAAGCAGATACATTTGTGAAAGAACATCAATAATATTGACATCAGCTCTCTACAGACTGGTAACAAATGTTCCATATGCTACAAGCAATCAAAATTACTGTTACCATCATTTAATATAATTTTTAGAAGACACGATTAACATTCATCTGTAAATAGAACTTCAGGTAGAAAGAAGGAGCAGAGTAAAAGAGAGGAACTATATACGTCTTCTAGCCTTCCCTGCTCTTTGGAGGAAGGACAATTCTGACCTAGTCTCCTTTATGCTTCCCGTCTATCCAGTGCCAGTAAAATTGCTCCCAACTATGAGAAAAGCTAAAGAGGAACTAAAGAGGAGTATTTGCATTTCCCTCAAATAGCTCTTACTGTAAACCCTCAAACCTTTTCACTCTCTCTTCATAGCAGAGTTCTTCCATGGTTCTAAGCATTTTTGTTGGTTGCACCTAAATCTACTCAGCTCTTTCTTACAGGGCTTTGGGGAATGGGAGGTTTGTTTGTGTCTTAACAGGGGACAAAAACCTGACACTACACTGCAAACACAGAGGAAATGCAAACGTAAAGAACAGTCTTACCACTTTGGGCCAACATTCAACACCTGCTCTTTTGTTTCCGTTAAGCGACAAAAATGAATCATCTATTTTGGTGCAATCCTCTTTATTTACAAAGAAGATATTCACCATCCTCATTCCTTTAACACTATGGAAACAAATTCAAGTGACTTTTCTTCTTGGAAATTCAAAAGAAGCTATCTGGCTTCTTCCCAGGGTTCCACTAAGGATTGCCTTTCTCACTGTCTGCTTCTTTTTGCTGACAGGTAGTTTGCTAAAAATTCTCCTAATGCTCTTATGGTTTACAACTAGTCCCATGGAAACCTCTCAGCATACAGCTCAAAGGCTCCTTAGACCCTGCCAAGTGGCCAGTTGCCTCAGGCAGTCTTTTTTTCATTTTGGCCACTTCCCTCTTTCTCTTAAATAACCTTAATTTTACCTTCCTGACAGCTTGAAAGCTTCACCTAGTACACTTGCAAGATTTAACCAGGTCTGTGACAGAAAGCTGGAATTAATACAGTCCATTATAACATTAATATTATCTCCAGCATTATTTTATACTAATATTTAGAAATCTCAACTTTGATAAGTTCTACAGAACAGAATACCACAACTATTAATTTTTAAATACCGTTATCATCACTAATAACTACATCCAAGCTTCCTTCTATGCATACAACCAGGAATCATATATAATGAAATTAATTTCTTTTCATTATTGCCTTTCGGGATTCTGCTGATTATCCTGCCAAAGAATATGGTAGTATAACATATAAGAAAATGATATACCTATATAAGTTCTAAAGAATGACAACTTCAAGAGACAATATAAAGTATAGTTTATATATATAGTTATTTACGTAGTTTATTAATTTTAAAGTATAGTTTATTATTATTATAGTATATAATGTTGTTCAATTCTCCTTTGGATGGGATGATTTTAAGATGAAGCTGATAAACTTGTGGAAGAGAAGGTCTGCAGAGGAAACCAGATCACTTTTTGCCATACAACATATTCATCCCATGCTTCAAGGTTTCCATTGTCTACTTGTAGTGCTTTCAAAGGAATGCTTTCACTTGATGCATAATTTGGCTTCTGTTTTTATCTCTACCTCCCCAGCGATCTTCTTACTACAGTTAATTTCCTCCAGTCTACGTACTGCTTTAACGCTATTCCAACAGATCTCTGCCTCCATAGGCCACGCCATCCCCCTAAAGGGCACAGAGCTTCAGAACTGTGTGGGGCCCAAACAAAACCCGGGCCAACTCTATGCAGCCAAGTCATGGTGAATTCCTACTGAAGATGGCAATTCATAAGCAGAGTTGACACAAGACAGCTAGGATTACTTCCCGGGGTAAATACCTCTAGCAGGAGATACATAGCCGCCAATAACTAAGATGGGCTCTTCAACCTCATGCCCCTAGTCTTACGATAATTGTTCATGGAAGCCTCTTAACACTGTATGATGTCTTGAGATCTCTGCATTAGATCAACTTTGTTTACCTCACCCCAAAATAAGTATTTCCAATAAAATACTCAGTCTGTCACTGGTACCATTTAACACTTCTCTTTAAAGAGAATAAGCACAATGTGAGCAGTGCTAATATAAGACTCAATCAGATGCTTATTTTTATGAAGTGATAGTATTATAAATACAACCTCAATTTTACAAAATTAAAGCAAAGACTAACTCTCAGTATAGGAGATTTGACTCATAGGGTTATTTATACCCTTAACAAAAGTCAGGCCCCCCCAAGTATCAGAGTATAAAAGTGAACACTGCGAAAATTGGGTGGGATGAGCTGTCATTTGGAGATGTCTCTCATACTGATTGCAGAGGGAGTCCTGAGACAAGATCTAGTGTCAGCTAAGTAGGCATATCACTTGAAAGGTTCATTCAGAGAGGAATCTAAATTTTAGGTTGGAGAGAATGCAGAAAACGTCACTCTGAAATAAATGCCCCAGTTATCCTCAATAAAACTAGATCCACAGTTGAAATAAGCAGTCATAACTCTATTGATTTCAGAAAAGCTTGAGCAGTATCACAAGTTGAGATTCTGGTCCTATGAATAGCTCCTTTGACTTCAGCAGGATTACTCACACAGTCTATGAGTAAGTACATACAGAAGTCTAAGATACTTGCTAAGCAACAGACAAGAAGCTATCAAAAAAGAAAAGTGATCTGTGAGGTTAACAACTTTTAAATATAAAGCATAATCCTATAGACACCTACACACATGGATAATATTACGCATTGGGGTACTTTAATTATATGTATTAATATTTCTTGGTTTCCTTACATCTACTATTGGTGGCCCATGCCCCACATGAAAACATCAAGATGAACAAAAGTATTCCTTTTGCTCCTTTGTTGTTCAAGAACACACCACATTCTATGCATATTAATATTCCTCAACTAAACGTGTTGCATTCCATAAACAATATTACATACACCAAAAGCCATTACTGCCTTTTCTAAAAGGAATACTTTAAAAATGTAAGTATTGTTACAATATAAAGTAAAAAAGCTCTAGCTGAAATTCACATATTGTCTACATTCATTAATACTATCGACATTACTGAACTTTCTTTTTCTTGTTAGGGTTACCATAGAAATCAGCCTAGAGCTATTACATGAATTGTTACTTTTATTAAGAAGTAGTCTACTTCAGTTTCATTTGTAGGTTTATAAGAATCTTTGAATATTCAAGAGAATAAAACTACCTTGATATTAGAATTAAGGCTAGAAAGGTGAGGGTTTTTTTTAAACAAACATAAGCTTATTTAATAAAATGAAGCAATAAGTTGTGTGGCACCCACACACTGTATAAAGCAAGCATTCCTTATAATTCCATGTTTTTATGCTTGTATGTGCTATTCCTTCAGACAGGCAAATGGTGCACAGCTGACTGTATAATGAAATGCTATATATAAATATGAAAATTCCAATAAAGGAATGATATTAACCTTTAAAGTTAGGCAAGCACTTTACACATAGAATACTATGCTTTCAAACATTTTTACATAAATGTGCAATCATGCATTACTTCCTCATTTCTCCAGAGACTTATATGTATTATATGAGGAAATAAGAGCCTAAGTCATCTTTTTAATATATGTAAGCTTTCTAGTGTGTAATTATAATAAGATGTAAAAGAGAGATTTTCATAAGAAAAGATGTAAAACTGCATTTTAACTAATGGACTGATCCAATATACAAACACGTATGTAATGACACATGACATGTTGGCACATAATGTATTTTGTGTGTGTCTGTGTCTAGGGAGGAAGAGTATGTCTGTATGTACATCAGTGATTGCACGATTCTGGATTAAAAGTAACAATTCTTTAAAACACCTCTCTGAATGAATAGTGCAAAGGGTATCTAAGCAGCAACTGCTTTACCTTATGAAGGAAAAATACTTTGCTAAAACATCTCAACTAGAAACTGTGTGGTTTATAATCTCACCTGTATGAGCTTTGTTAGTGACCTCAGCGTAATCTTGTCAGCAAAAAGAAAAGTTCGACACACCATTAATAAGAAATCATTTAGATGCAAATTTTATCTGCAGTGTGGTGCCTTTCAATCAGAAGTTCATGAAACAAAACCTTTGAGCCACTACAAAACTGGCAGGCAACCTATCCAGCTTTTCAGTAAAATGATCTATGAACAGATTCTTTTCTACCCATTCTCAACAGAAGATTGAATGAATACTTTAGATATGAAAGATGTAGAGACAACGAATAATATTCTCTTCAATTTTCTTATTTAGTAAATCTAGGTGATGCATCTTTTTTGTATAAAGAAGGAAAACAGAGTCAGATTGAAAAGTCACGGATGGGCTCTTGGGTGAATTCTGGGTATAAAATGCAAGAAGCCTAACAAATCTTTTGGGAGAAAATGACAGCTCTCAGTTTTTCATTCAGTGAACTAACAAGTGAAATTTCACTGAGAAAGGTAGTGGTAAAAAGATTTGTGAGTCTTTGGAGGAAAAAGAAGGATGAGAGATTAAAATCCACAGTACATATCTGATCTTTTTATGTAGTATAAAACTCTCCTAAAAAAAGCTTTGCTGCTCCTAAACTTCGCAATACTTAGGAACTCCTTTAACTTATTTGACAAAAAAAAAAAAAAA
>VYXH01000326.1:542211-647492 GCA_013397275.1 Burhinus bistriatus
AAAAAAAAAAAAAATATCTTGCCCCTTGTCTACTCCTGCATGAATTTCCATGCTTGCCTGCAAATGTTATCCTGCTTTGTAAGTAGGAATTTGAGAACGTTCCCAGTTCCTTCTGGTTTGTTTCTCAAGTAGTGCCGTAAGAATAATGCTTCAGAAATCATCTCATAACATACTGAATTATTCCTTTCAAGGATCAAGCTCTCTCAGGTGAGCAATATTTCACTGTCTTACTTGAACCTTTCTTAAAAACCCTTTTTTTAAGTGTTGCGGATCCATGGGACGGATGGGTGAGGGAAGATGTCAAGGGATGCCAGGCAGGAGGTTGTTCATGTTCTCCTGCTCAAAGTTTCACTCATCTTTTTGGAACTATGAAATAAAAGAATGATACTTCCCATTTTTTTCAATGCAGAAGGTGAATAACTTTGATGGCGTAAGGTGAGAGAGAGCCTGTCTGCTGTTTCTTGCTCTTTCAGAAGGCAGGAAAGAAGAGAAGCTCAGTCAGGAGTTAAAGCATAAATATAGATGTTCAAAAGCCTTAGATAAAGCACATCTTAAGAGGCAGAAACATAAGTAGGAAAAATAAGAGAACCAAAATTTTGTTACAAGTAAAAAAAAAAAATTACCAAAAACTCAAGGACTTGGCTTAGGGAAAAATGATTTTAACTAATTAAATCAAAGGACTGATAGATGCAGGAAAAGGGAAGTTAAATTCAGTGTTGACAAATATCAGTTAGTGTCTTTTGGAAGACTATTTATTTATTTATTTTCATTTACATATAATAGTTTCTTACATGTACATGTAATAGAGTCTAAATTCAAATGAACTGCTCTATAAGATTTGGGCAGTGCTCTGAGCACTGGAAAGTAAATATTTGCTCAATGAGCAATGAGTTAGGAAAGAAACTGGAGAGAAAATTTCTAAATTCATGGGAAAATCGAGACATTCCCACTATACAATGCAAACAACTTGCTCTTGCTTTGTATTGGATTGATGCCATGCTACATTCAATTTGGAATCAATATGACCCAATTTAGCCAAGCATTAAAGTCAGAAGTTCTGAATTTTCAGCTACACATAGATGTCTACAAAAACTTCAAAAAATTATTTGCTTACCTCAACAGCCTGATAAAATTCATTACTAAAAGATCACAAGAACTGGATAGTAAAGTTCTCCTCCTCTAGTGGAAAAGAGACTAGCACGAACAATAAATGGACGAATAGCTCTTAACAGCATGCTTTTTCATATTTGTGTTCTTGTTATATTTCACTTCTTACTGTAACTTGTGCCCATATTGAAGGTAACACCTAAAGAACCAAACACTCCTGTCTTTCAAGAATGATGAAAGAGAGGGAAAGCTCATCTGCCTAAATGGGTGGGCATTAAAAGCAGGTACTTCAGAATTCTTTTAAACAATAGATTGCCTTCTACTTCTGTGTTATTCATACAATTTGTTTGTAACACTTCGCTCCAAAACCTTACCAAAAAATGCTACCTATAAAAATAAGCTCTCTGATCTAGATTAAAGGAAAATATTATGTGGAGCATTACTGAAAACTTGTATTTGACATTAACTGCTGCTGAGGTGCAATAGCAGATTGAAAATAAAGGAGATTTGCTTAAACATTTACAATTCATAATGCTACCACACTCTAGGTACTGTTTTACACCTCATTTAAAAAAAAGAAGAAATACATACACAGGTAATTTTGAAATTAAACAAGGTACATTTCTGAATGAGAGACAACTAAGTTTCTCTAGTTATATTAAAGGAAAACCAAGGATTAGAACTGAAGCATGGACCTCCGAGAGTTTTAATCCAGTTGCCAAGTATATCTTTCTACTTTGCTCATCCAAACAAGCTGATTTACATTTATGTTGTAATTATCAGTCATCTTATATGAGCTTTCATACAGTCTTAGAAATGCTTTTGATGACAGTAGGAAAATAAAACTTGGAAAACGTCAAAAATTTTGTATATGAAAATGTGCTTTTTATGGGATAATGCCTACAGGCTACATTAAAAATACTATATTTCAAACATCTAGGAGAGTAACGATGGAAAACAGATTAGACCCCCTAGATCTGTAAACTCGTATGTTCATATTTGTTCTTGAACATGGCAATAAAACAACCTTATTAACATGAGAAATGAAAGAATTGCTACATTCCACCACAATAGTGGCACACAGAACTATTAACAAGTCTTGAGACAAATTCAAACAAAATATTAATAAGTTGAATAGAATACTGTAGTTTAAAGTAACTTTCATCTGCATTTTGCAAGTAATAACAAATATATGATCATTTGCCCTTAGAGGGAGAACACGCTTAATAATATTCATCTGAATAAAAAAATACCTAAATGAAATAACTACGATAACACACATTTTTCTTTGTAGCACCAGTTCAAAGCTAAACCTTGGCATTACAACATTTCAGTGAAGGAAAATTGTAAGTGCTAGTTACCTGACACTTCTAAAGCATATATAAATTCACTGTAATCTACAGTAAAAAAAAAAAAAGTTATTTGAACATTCATAGTGCCAGAATATCAAGAAAAATTAATTAATTAGAGAAAGACTTGACTTTTTTTTTTTTAAATCTAGATTACAGTACCATTAAGGAAGTGCTGTTTCCAAAAAACTATCAAGATTAGAAGCTTCAAGGGGAAAAAAAAAAAAAATCAGTCTAAAAATTATGCACAACTATCAGTATACATCATCTTAATGAGGCTATATACATGTAGCAGTATACGTCACCTAAATTTAATCTCATCCAAGTCTAATCATTTGTTAAACAGGTATTGACAAATATTTGGGCCAAATTTTCCAACGCAGGTATAGCAGTTTATACAACAAAAGAATAAGGTGACTTTATGTATGAGTATTTATTGAAGACCTTCAATTGTGCCATGGTTTTAATGACAGAATGACTGATACTAATAAAGATAGAATTTTGCTTAGAATAAAAAATTGACAAACAAAAAAGAGAGAATAGAAAAAGAAGGAAGTATAAGGTATTTGCAGAGAGGGCTGTCTCCTACTATATGTTCCAACGCCTATTGGTAACAACACAACTTAAGTCACAGCATCAAATAGCTTCCTAGAATATTTGAGATGCTACACTGTGATCTGTGTTCACTCAATTTACCAGTGTTTTTGCACTACTATTTTGAGAATATTGAGAGTATTGGGATGCATTAAACATAGTATAACCAAATGGTCAAAAGAGGTGATTATTTCTCTATATTTAGCACTGGTTCAGCCTCACCTTGAGTATTGTGTGCCCCACAATTTAAAAAGGATATTAAGGTACGTGAACGAGTGCAGAGGAGGGCAACAAAGCTGGTGAAAGGACTGGAAGGAAGGTCCTGTGAGGGGTGGGTAAGGACTCTGGGGTTGTCTAGTTTAGAGAAAAGGAGGTTGAGGGGCCACCTCATTGCTCTCTACAGCTTCCTGAGGAGGGCAAGGGGAGAAGGAGGTGCTGATCTCTTCTCCCTGGGATCCAGTGACAGGATGCATGGGAATGCTTCAAAGCTGCATCAGGGGAGGTTCAGACTTGACATTAGGAAGCATTTATTTACAGAGAGAGTGGTCGAACACTGGAACAGGCTTCCTAGAGAGGTGGTGAATGCCCCAAGCCTGTCAGTGTTTGAGAGGCATTTGGAAAATGCCTTTAATAACATGCTTTAACTTTTGGTCAGCTCTGAAGTGGTGAGGCAGTTGGACTAGGTGATCATTGTAGGTCGTTTCCAACAGAAATATTCTACTCTCTTCTACTCTAAATATTCCAGCATAAAGAAAACTTAGCTTTCTGCAACCTAGTGCTGCAATTTCTTTAATTTTTGACAGGAGAAAAAAAAAACCAAAACTTTTCTTCAGCATAAAAGTCCAGGGTAAAAAGAAAAATGTTTAGAGGGATATTTAAATTGCATATACAGGAGAAAGTGGAGGTGTGATTGTTCATGAAAGCTCTCAATTTATTCTGAAAGATAAAGCTACCATAATAATCTTAAAGTTATTGATACCTCTCTCCGTCGAGAAGCCCAACAGGTTTGTTTGATTTTCCAAACGACAGCGGCTACCAGCAGTAACGATAAGAAACAACTGTAATTAAAAAAAAAAAAGCTTATGTTTTTAGGGTATCAAAGGTAACGAAAAGACATTTGAGCATGGAAAAAGACCCACAAAAATAGAGGAAAACTAAACTCTACCAGGATGACAAACGAGTCAACCATCCAAGTTCAAAGTCAAAAGAGAAAGTGCACCGCTGATGCTGTGGTTGTCTCCATAAAATGCTATTACTGTCTCCATTAGCATGGGATAAACTCCATTACAACCGTCCACATACCCACAACAGTCTCAACAAATATGCACTGCATGTTCCACATTCAGCAGATGGAAAAAGACGAACTATAGCCAAAAAATGACACCAATTTATAATTCTCTCTGTGAATTCTGAATAATTTCCTGGGATGCAGGCATGATAACTATATGCAGGGAGTATAATTAGTTTGAAGAACCAGGTTTGCACTTGACAATAGGTCTGTTTTATTAAATTGAGTACTTCTATAGTGAATCACCCAGGGAAAACATCCCAAAGAACCTTACCATGTTACAGTCCCAAAGACACAACAGAAGAAGAAAAAAATAAAAATCAATATTATTAAACTTCTGCAGTTCACAGTAAGATCATACACCGTCTCTCTTGCTCCAGTAATTTTCTATTTGTAACATTTAGTCCATAAAGGATTTTGCTAGAAAGATCAGTGAACTCTCAACCTCTTTTACTGAATTTCTGGATACTGACAAAAGCCTTCTAAAGTCGACATCTAACATAAGCAGTCAGAAGATCTTTTAATTTTTTAGGCAGTTTTTGATAAAAATATCTGAATTTTCTAGCTGTGTGAAGAACTTTCAGTCGTCTTAGCACATCTGCTGTGCACAGTGTTTGCAATTCATACAACCCTGTAACTATTGAATTATACTCGTCAGCAGTAATTTTTTTTGCCAAAAAGCTTAAAAAAGAATTCTTTAACTAATATGGAAAATAGCAAGAATACCCTGAAGTAGTATAGTTCCGAGGAGTCCTGTGCATCAATGCAAAATACAATCATTATCCATGCAGTAACACCAACGTTTCCCTGTGTCTTGCTGTAAACAGAACTGAAATTATGATCTAGAAGCTACATCTCCAGAAGTAGCAGCTCATGTCATTCAATATTCATCCATAGTATGGAGACTATTAGAAACCTGCTTATGGCAACTGTAGTATAATATCACTATTAAGGTAATGGAATGAAAGCACCCAATCATTCCGTGGTCTGCAAGCAACAGAATCAGCTGTACCACTGAATCTTTGACAACAAAAAGTACCGTTGCTCTGAGTATGTTCAAAAGTCAGTCTCTGTAACACAAGCTTTCCTTGATGGTTAAAGTAATACAAATCAATATGGCTTTCTATCAGCCAATCAATACGGCTATCTACCTATCTTACTCACTTAAAACTCTTTTCACTATGAGCTTTCAAAATTCTTTTTTATCAATTTCTTCTTTGAACACCCTTGAGAAAGCCTGCCAGAGTGAGGCCAAGTTTGAAAGAGAAAGGCAGCAAATATATAAAGTGGTTTGGGCACAGAATGCTCAATTAAAATTAACAGCTTGGTTTTTTACTTAAGACATTTAATTTTGTCTGTTTAGCTCCAAGAAGGCTGATTGTTCTGAACCTGAAAGTGAAAAATGGTTAAAGTATCATTTCTAGATGCAAAGTCTGACTTTTCTCTTAACAGCCAATGTCAACCACCAGCATTTTTAGCAGTTTTTTAATGTTCTCTGGGACTTAGGGATTTTTATGGAAAGGAAGATATATTCTCCCTCTCTCCTTGTAGGACCATTTCAAATACTGCGTTGAGCTTTTATTGGTTCTTGGCACAGAGCCTTTAAAAAACAAAGGTACTTGGAATTTTGATTGGTTCTGATCAATGGATCAGAACAGTTCAGCATATCTAAGAACCTATTTGCCAATAGAAAATTGTTGGAGGAGTCAACGATCTGTAATAAAAGGATGTGAGAGGGCAAGTGTTGGTTCAAGAACCTCGGGGAATTCAGAAAAGAAATCTCAGTCTTACACTTTAATGAATCTCAGTGTAAATCATCTTTCTACATGGGTCTTCACTGAAAGGAACTAATGCCGTAATAACATTTTCATTGATACACCATTTTATTAACACTGTATTTCTTACTAGAAGAGTTTCTCTTAAAAGTTTTTTACAACATCATATTTAAGTAGCACAAAGAATATTATGACAGAAACTGATCATCAGAGAACTTTCACCATTTTGTTTCATGCATTGCTCCAGTTGTTGCATTGATTTCACTTTTTAAAATTTATCTTTCTCTGTCTCCCTGTCTCCACTCTCCTTTGAAAGCAAGGACAAGTTTACTGTGAATTTATACCTGGTGTCTAGGGAAAAGCAGGCACCCCACACACACCCACCGACCACTAGAATAAATCCACTTTTGCAGCAACATCTTTCAAGCTTTTTAAACCAATAGCTGCTTACAAATGCTATTTCCCAGAAATGTTTTCCCTAACATATACTGTGCTGTTTAGCTAGTAACTGCAACAGATGCTTAGGGGCAACATCAGAGTACTGACATGTTGCTATAAATTAGCATGCTGTGCATGAAGTAAGCCATCTCACTTGCTCTTCTCCTCCTCTATAGTCCTTCCAAAAAAACTAAATTAGGGAAACATCAGCAAATCTGTTTAAAACAATGAACTCAAAGTTCCTGGAATTTGAAAAAGATACATACAGTCAAGAGAGCTGGAGACAAGAAAATAAGAGAGTCTTGCACTGTGCAACCACTTCATTACGACCAGGAACAGAATCTCTTTCCTTAGAAAATTCTGTCCTTCACATTTAGTCATTTCTTGAACAAGTCTCTTAAGCTAGTAGAAGAAAAAAACTTGAGAGTTCTGGCTGAAAAACTTTAGCCAATTGCTTCTGTGCTCTGTATGTCAATGGAGCTGGGTCACACATTGAACTTTCCTGTCATCAGTCAAAACATCATTTAGATTATGTGCAAAGTCAAAATCAGAAACAAGTGTTTCAAAGACACACCCATAAAATAAAATAAATAATTGGAAATTACAGCATTGGTAATGTGAAATGTTTACTTAATACTTCCGTATGATCTTATCTTTGCAAGTGAACATTAAATATTTGACTTTTTTCTCTGGTTTTTTAATATAAATAATCACAAGGAAAAAAAAAAATTAAAACTCCTGTTAACGCAGAGAAGACAGACATGGAAAACAGCTTTTGTTAAACTAACCTGGTTCCAGGCTGTGGTGAGATAATAGCCTTGGTTTATTTAGAGCAATAAAAGTTAAAGCTGACTGCAAAGGATCTCACAATATCGAGTGACTTGGCAATAAAATAAGAGAACAAAATTCAGTGCCAATGAACTGAAGGCAATGTGCACAAGAAAAAAAATCTCTAGATACAAATACACAATGATAGGTTCTAAATTAGCAATTACCACTCAAGAAAATGATCTTGAAGTCATTGCAGATAGTTCTTTGAACATATAAACTGAATGTTTAGTGGCAGTCAAAACAGCAAATAGGATGTTAGAAGATATTAGAAAAGGAATAAAGAACAAAACAGAAAGCATTGGGATGCCAGTGCATAAATCTATAGTATGTCTGTATCTCAAAGCACCCATCACCTCATCTCAAAAAACACAAAGTCAAACAAAAAAAGTATGAAGGAGTACAGTCCACTTGGCCAGGGGAATGGAATGGTAGAAGAAATAAGCTCTTTTTGGTTTTGAAACAATAGGGAGTTGAAAGGAGACATGATAAAGATATTAACATCATCGGCAAACAGTATAACAGCAGGACAGGCATAGATGGATGCTCTCCAAACCCCTAGTATACTGCTTAGCTGCTTCTTGAGACAGAGATGTAAGAGAAGAAAGCACAATCGCAAACAGAGTGGCAAAACAGAGATCAGTGCAGTGCAAAATAAATGAATTAAAAATTGGCCAGCTGACAGCTCAAAAAGAAATTGTCAGAAGGCGACCAACATCAGAAATGGAAATTTCTAGACAGGTTTGCAAGGCTCTCAGAGTATCAGATCTAATCATTTTTTATGAGATTGATATATAATACCTGAGAGGTCTATGCATGACACAAAGACTGAAAAAACAAAAGGTTAGTAGTAATGAGGACAAAGAAATCATACAGTGTGCTAAGTGGTCAATTCCACCTCTTTCAGCAAATTTTTTTTTTTTTTAACACGTTGACTGCCAAGTTTTATTTACAGGGACAAGGAATCCAGGCCTCATTTACAGAGCAAAGGATATGCTCTCCCCTTGGAATGAAGCAACGCCTAAAATAATTTAGAGATCAGTATGAATGACCAACTCAGTATGAATTGCTGCTGGGATGCCCAAATAAAAAGGGTTAAAACAACCTTAAATACTCAGGTGCACAGCAGTAAGCAGCACTTGGGAGATGAATGTATCGCTCTACAAGATATTGCCAAAACAGATAGTACCAGACTTGTTCTTGAAATTCTGGTATTTGCATTTTTTTAAAGGATGTTGGAAACATGGAGAGAATAGAGAGAAGAATCACAAAAAAATTTTTTAAAGGATGTTGGAAACATGGAGAGAATAGAGAGAAGAATCACAAAAAATATTCAAAGGTTGGAGCAAATCTTTTACTGGCAATGATTTAACAAGCTCAATCATTTCGCTTTTCAAAAAGATCAAGTGGTGACTTGCCTACAGTGTGAACGAGTTTCCATGGGGAGCAAATACCAAGGCTCTCACTCATCTAGTACAGAAATGCATGGTAAAAAACAATGGCTGGAAGCAGACACATTTGAATTAAACTCAGACATTATTATGATTTATTTTCTGTATCATAAAATGTTTCATACACTGAAAAAAGATTTGACTATACTGCAATGACCAGATAACCTAAGGTACAGAAAATGGACGGACGGTAAACAGGGAGCACAAGAAATAAATGTGCTTACACAGACCCATCCACATGGTCATAGATTTGGTCCACCATTTCTGACTCTAGCTGAGACTCTGAACGACATCAAATAACAGACAGATGCCGCTGCAATGCAAATGGCTTATGAAATGCTGACCCAGAGTACAGACAGAGTGAATGACTTTCTGCACCTATAAATGTAAATCTTCCCAATAAGACAATTATCATGTTAAGACACACTTAAAACCACAGCAGCCCAAGCATTATCAGGATTTTGTAGTCTCTAGAACAAAGAAATGATCTGCCAGAAGATAATGACATAGCTTTGCACAGTTGCCCCTTCAAACCACGTGGAACAAAATAGGAGGAACCACTAAAAAAAAAGCATGCTTGAAAACGAGCAATTCATCACCAGTGGTGCGAATTACAGGCTGATTGAAAGTTAGCATCTTAGTATTAAGTAGGAGACAATAAACAATTAGAAAATGGATGAACTGAAGAGGAAGCCCTGACCATAAGTAGTTTGTGTCCAGTGTAGCAGAGGGAGGTGGCCCAGAAAGGGCTGCAAGAGCCCGCAGGGTCTAGCAGTAAGGTCTGGGCTAGACAAATGATCTTCCCAGAAGGGCTCTGGGTAGTGTGAGAAGAGAAATACTGATTTAATAGAACACAGAAAGGGAAAAGTGCAAGAAACAATTGCTGCCTGCATAACTATTTTTTGCAATGTACAGAGTAAATTTTTAGCTTACAGACGTCACATTTAGACGTATTTAGCGCAGACCACGGACCTGGCTGAGGAGTGAGAGGGCAGTGTTTTTAACTGAGAAACCATTTTCTCTGCGTGTGATTAGGAGGCAGACTAAAAACTAAGATTAAACACTAGCACAAACCACAAAGGGAATGAGTGGATGCGTTGCTGCTTGGTATCTGCAAATTAAAATAAAATCTGTAGATCATCTTTAAACAATTTCAAACTACAGGGATAAATACAGGGGAAAAAATCTGTGAAATGTAATGGTCCGTGTGGCTGGGCGAGATGAATTAATTACACATTTGTGCCTTAATCTCTAGGAATGCATTATAAACACACTATAGAATTCCTTTTTTTTCATTACATATTAATGCCGGTAAGTAAGTTACGTATTGTATCAAAAGAGTATTTGTGTTAAAATGAAATAATTTACTTATTTTTGCAGTGATGTAAAAGGTACTAATTCATGAATTAAATATAAATATTTTAAGGACCAATATCGTAAATGGAAGGTGAACAAAACAAAACTTTCCATCCTTTGCTATTTCTTTTCTCATTCTCTTATTATTTAACAGGCAAAGCAAAATTAAAATGTCCGAAAATGTATGTAAACATTCCTGCATGAATAATTGTTGTTTCTATGATTTTACTTAAGCCACTAATTTGCATAGTAATTCAGTATAAATTTCCATATTGCATGAAAGCAAACACTTTTTTCAAACTTTACCTTAAATCTAGTATACTTTTAACTCTATTAAAATTAAAAATTGTGAGGGATTCTACTTTGAGCACCTGTCACATTTATTCACCTTACGACAGGGGACGAAGTACAGCAGCCCCGCACAGCCGAGCGTGGTGCAGAGTCCCTAAGCTATCCTGGTTAAGCCCACCTTGGGGGCAGCGTATCCGTGCCGGCACAGTCTGCCAAGACGATTCTAACAACTCACAAGAAAACCGATGGTCTGTTTGCTTGACTGCAGCATCACCCTAACGCTGGTACACTGTCACCATGCTCAAACACGTGTGGTGGACATGTCCTTGGATTCCTAGGGAGGTGCCTGCGTTGCTGGCTTAGCGTGGATCATGTATTTGGCTTTGGAATGAATCCCCTGATGGTGTGACTCACGCTGCGGAGCAATCTTGGAGCTCATGATGCAGAAGCTGAACTGGAAGATGCGCAATGTACGTTCCAGACACAAACGGTTTTCAGTCCATAGAACTAAACTAGAGCTAGTCCTAAGTGAAAAAATGACACGACGGATATAGTGTGGATGTCAGGTCCTCAGCAACATGTTACGGTCTTATTGGTCCACACGTCTTACTAACAGAGACACGAGCACCCAAAAGATTACTTTTTCATAAAGTTATTTAGGTGCATAGCAGTCTCACTGACTGCCCACATGTCTATACACGTATTTTAAAAGCTCCTCCCAAGTCTTTTTTTGAAAATAGGAGTCAGGCCATCAAGGCAACTATTGCTTAATTACTTGAACCTTGCTGTGCTGAGTGAGACTATAGTTAAATATCCCTCTAGATCCATAAACCTCTTGCCTGTTGATCTCGCTTCCTTTGCCAAGAGCACAAAAACGTACAATTCACGAAACAGAATTTTTAACAGTGACCCTACACTGTATCAATCTTTCCCCTTCACACTAACTATGGTACTTTTAAACATGAACAAAAAATAACAGTATTCAGCAAAAAAACCCGATGACAAAAATCTTTTTAATGTAGATACACGCAAAGAAAACAAGTCTCATAGTTAACTTAATGTTTTTAAATTAATATTGCAAAAGTTTCCTAAGAGATCACATATACTCTTTTAAGAACTGTTTTTCTGACATATTATTTACTATCTTTTTATTGGCAAATAGAGCACATTTTAATTGATATGTTATAAAGCAAGCACAATTCTAAAATAAAAATAATTGAACAATTATTTTTCTAAAACTATTACTTTGAATAGCAATTATTGTCACAGCAATTGATTTCTCTCATTGTACTTGACAAGAACATTGCGTTTATGATTATGATGAGCACATCAGCCATCCTTACTTGTGTTAACTAATATACACATGACAAGCAGCTCCAAAGATTTCAACAGGATTAAGTGGAGTACAAAGCACTGTAAACATAATATTAGGAGTCTGATATGTATGAGAGCAGTATAAAGTTTTTATGCTTTTAATGATTACTTAAATTCCTCTGAATCACACAGTTTTACAAACACTGCTGTAAGTAGGAATATTTCAATGATTAGCAATTCTGAATGATTCTGGGAATGAAGTGTTACAGTTCCAAATTAAAACGTGTGAAGACTTAGAGGAAAGTAGTCTTGACTAGCAATGGAGTAGGCTGTGCAGCTTCCAGTCCCTGGTAATGCAGCGTGGGGTCAAGGAAATAAATCTTGGCTGACCCCACGGAGCCAAGACCTACTGGCCAGTAGTGCTTGCCTCCTGGTCTGAGAGCCCTCTGGCTGCCGCAGACAGTGAAGGACGCTGCCTGCTAAGTCACCATCACCATCTAGGTGATTCAGGAATGTCCTCTTTTTCTTGTTGGTCGTGAGAAACAAACACTACCAGTACCAGCAGCTCCATGCACCGGCAGGGCTTTTTTCCTCTTACATCAACCTAGTCTATTGTCCCATTCTGAGTCAGATCTTTCCTGCCCCTGTTGTTTTAACAAAGCCATAGCTCCTGAGCTCCAACTTTTCCCCCACAGTTTCTCCATGAAATAAAGGAATCCAAGGGAAATTTAATTCAACTGTGAAGCTTCTAATCGTAAACCCATACAAAGGGTTCAAGCCCTTGGTTCTTGCTTCCTGAACTGGAAAGTGAAAGAAGCGTCTCAATATGAAGTAAATTATTTACGATGGTATTTAAAACTTCAAGTATTACCAAAAATCATTTAAATGCAAATTTGTATTTATTTATTTGTGTCTCAAATGGAATTCACACAAGTTAAGCAACACCTTTCAAGTTCATTTGGAACTAATTACATGGATAATTCTTCTTATCCAGAGGACAGTGATTAAAATGTTATTTTTGGATGCAGTCCTGAAAAATCTATATATTCCCAGAAATAAATCTTGCATGAAGTGTCTCATGAAAGTCACATAATTGCCCCCAAAATTCATTTCTCATGTGTCCACAACTACCAACCTTATAAAAAACAGAGTAAGTGTTAAAAAGAAATATATATGGCCTTCTACTAATCTGGTCCTCCCAGGTAGAGCCCTATGTTTGGTAAGAATGCAAGGTAAAGGATATCTCCATTAGATTTGTTTTACTGTGTCACGGTTGATTAACAGGAACAGCATCTGCATAGAGATGCAGTTCATAAAATTACTGATCAAGGTTTTAAATGAAGATTTACAAACATTACAAGGGCATAATGGAAATACCTTAGCTCATGGATTAAAAAAATACTTTTCTGTATGGAGAGTCAACTGAAAGCATTTTTCTTTAATATATGCAAAACTTCTTAAACATGGCAATAGAAAACCTGTATACCCTTTTCTGCAGTTCACACAGCAAAGTAATTGCCATGAACAGCTCTGCAGGTATAGAAAACACTAATACATAGTCATTCTAAGGTGAGCAAAGGCTGACAGTGTATACAATAGGGATCAGAATTTAGAATAAACTCAACTGTTAAATGGATAAGCTTTTCTATTTATTTGAGCACTTAACATGTATCAAAAAAAAAAAAATACCAAAAACCCAAAAGAATAGGTTTCCATGATTTCAGATTCCTGCATTTCAACATAGTGTGCTTCAGTGCCAGCCTAACACCTATCAAGTACCATCAGTGCAGACTCAAGTTATACCCCAATGAACCATCAAACCTTTGTGAAGATTTCCACCTAGTTTCAGAGCAGTCCTTTTAACTAAGGAGAACAGCAGATCACGTCTAAAGAATTTCCTACTGCTGGTGCAGGAAAATACTACAATTCTTGTTTTCATAACATGTGTCTCTTAGAATCACGCACAAACTTAACATTTCTGCTTGGAAACAGATGTAACTGGTACTTGTCTCAGAATAAAACAAAAGGAAGAAGGAAGGCTGAGATGGAGCCACTGGCAGAGTACTTGGCCTTTTGAGTAAAAATTCAGTTCAGAAAGTGTATGTCAACACATTCTCTTTCCCTGATAGATGAGACATTGACCAGTGATGATCCTGAGCTTTGCAAACGAAGTATTTTCAGAGACAATGTGCTAGGGGGGGACTCCACTCCCGCATAATAAATTCCTGTTTTTCTTGATGTTAGAATCAGGGATTAGATGTTTTCATGAAGCAAAGAGAAGTTTGGCAGATCAGAGCAACAGATCTTTCTACAGAATTTCATTTCCCATAAAATAGATGGATATGAAGACGAAAATTTATTTCTGTCTTGGAGGAGTATTATTGACAATGGCAGGAAGATTGTAAAGGAATTCCTCAGAAAGGATCTTATTCCCTGCTCTTATTAAGAAATTACCTGGAAAACACAGGGATATGGTAACTTATTTTAAAGAAAAGAGCCCTACTAAAATCTCAGACACAGCCTAGTTTTAAAGATAACATATAACCACACTGGCCCCTGCAGGAGGCACACTTAGACACGAGCAAAAATTCTTAGGTGATTTTTTTTTTTTTTTTAAAATGACATATAGTGCTTAAATCTCAGAACTTGACATAACATTTTGGAATCGGTAGTGCTCAGGCGGGCACGGAATCCTCAGCAGTATCTGCTCCAAGCATCATTTCTTTTAGCATATGACCTGTGTTACAGCTATATCTTGAAAAGTACTCAAAGTCAAGCCCCTTTAAGAAATCACCTCCTCTACAGCTATATGCTCAGTCTTCTGAAATCCCAAATCAAACAATCTATTCCAACTCCACAAAGGTAGCACTAGCTTTTAGGTGTTTCCTGAACAACTCTAACCTGACTGTGGTCATGAAATGATACTGTCATTTTGTTCCAGCTGGATTCTGTTGCAGAATTCCTACCTTTTTTTCCTTTTTTGAGGAATTCTCATTAACTAACCTTCAGGCCATTTCTAGCTGCCCAGCCAAACAACAACCAAAAAGTAAGTAAGGACATGTGTGATCCACGCTCACTGTTACTTCCACAAGGTGAGTCTCAATTATTCCAGTGATGCTATTTTCCAAAATATCCGAGAAGTTTGTACCACAGCCACCTGGACCACTTATGTACATACACTGTGACTCCACTCAAAGAAATTTAAATATACCTGTGTGAAATCTATATGAATATATATTTAATACATATAAAAATAAAATAAAATTATGTAGGTATTATGGGAGAACAACGGAATTAAGAATGTGATTGTTTTACTGCTTAGACAAATAGCAATATAAATAACAAATCAAAAAAAAGAAATCAAAGAAAAGTCTACGAGCTGCCTCTACTCAAGTACTTATACCCAGAACACCTACACCGAGTGGGACAGCACAGCACAGGCATCCAGGGATGGATTCACCCAAACGCCGACACTTAGCAGCACAATGCACGCCTGTGTATACAACAAAATATAAACAAAAGATTAGATGCACAGGCTGAGGTACTCCAGCTCTTTTGCACGTAGAGTGTAACTTGCTTTGGAAGTAATGAAGAATTAATGTAGTAAAAGATGCTTTTTGCCTTTAGGAGGCCTGTTGGCTGTGGTAAATGTTTTTGATGGTCGCAGTCTTTCTGTTTTGAGCCTGGTTTTGGCAGTGGAGATCTGGAGAATTGCAAAGGAGCCAAAATAAAGGTCATGGGCAAATTAAAGTAGTATCCCTGTGCCATGGAGCTTTCTGACTGATTTCCACAGGACCACTGGATGCTGTTGAGGCACAGAACGTTGGGACTGCTCTACAAAAGTTAAGAGAAATAGGCGAAAGGGAAACAAGCCTTAAAAAAAACGGTATACTGTTAAAAGGATGCTGTAAGTCTCTAGAGAAGCACATTTAAAATTACTATTAGAAATGTACCCAAAATAATTTTGTTGATGAAGAAGAGCAAAATTAAGTAAAATAATAAACTAAAACGTCAATAATGGTATTAATAAAGCTTCGAAATTTAAGCTCTGAATGCATAACTGAAAACAGGAAGATTGACATATCAATGGCATGAACTGCATTTTATATAAATTATATTTTAAAGTAAGCAGCATCAATATAAAACATATTAGTTTATTAGTAAGAACAGCAACCACATCAGCGTAAAATCATTTATTAATATATATTGAATGTAGAAAACTAACTTAATCCTTCATCTCCTGAGGCACAAACTCCAACTCCTATAATAGTTTAAAATCATCTCTGACAACTGCCTCTACAAAGCCTGAGTTTATTGGTCTTTGCTGTGCAATGAAACATCAAACTACTTCTTGAAGGTTAGGAAGAATGAAATGTGTTTGAGTGGGGAATTTGTTATTTGCAGGAAAATGACTAACAAAAAAAATATTGATTTTTTTCATTATGTACATGTACAGAACTGTTATAGAGAATGTAGGGAGGTTTTAAATAACTTTATTAACTAAAATAGTTATTAAAAAGTAACTATATAATGTATAAATGGACAGATACATATTTTATATTTATATTTTCCTCCATACATAATTCAGGTATATATACATAAAGCTGCCTTTTCATATTAAATATACCACAAGCCATACCAGAAGCTACTATGGTAATGTCTGAATGAATGATCAATTATGCGAACAGCCTTTATATACAACTAAAACCAGAAAATGGTTATAGTGTACATCAGGATGCTCTCTGGAAGACCAACACTCACATTTCATTTTGCCAATACATTATCAAGCAAAAGTGAACCATTTAAAAGGACTCTGAAATATATTATGCAATAAAGCTCTAGATGTGAACTTTAACTCTCAGCAGTTCTTCCTCTCACCTCTTTCAAGCAGCAAATAAAGAAGATTTACAATCAAAGGGGCTTAATCTAACATAAACTGAAATTAATCTCCATAGAATAAATAGAAAATCACACCCATAAAGTGTGATTATGTTTCTTTTACTCATAGAAAAGACTTTCATATTTCATATAATTTTATGGTTTTGCCCTTCATGGGTGAAATACTCTATATTTCTCTCAACAAGTGATGTTGTATATAAAAACCCCAGATCTAAAAAAAAAAAAAGATAATCTATGTCCATTAAATTTGCAGACAAATTATTAAATACAGATTCTGCAGTAACTTGCAAGAAGAATTAGAAACTTAATATATTGGTTCTATTTCAAAATAGCTGTGCTTTAACTTCACCTTTTTTGCAATGATTTTGCTGATTTATGCTAATTTAAGATTTAAAATTAAGGGGGGAAAAAAAGACTCATTCATTCTAATCACGGTCAGTTAGTGAATTTGGGGAAGAAGGACTGCCCGCCAATGCCACATTTCAGCAGTCTTCAAAACCAAAGGATTCACATTATTTCAAAAATTTTTTTTATGCTTTCCCCTCATTCTTTTCTTTCATTGCATTGTTTCTCTAGTGCAGGTGTTATACTTTGATAATAAATCACAGAAATAAAAAACCCCAACATTTAGAGAGTCACTAAGTCACGTCAGCGTTATTTAGCGTATTAGACTCAATTATAAACAAGAAATTTAATACATTGCTAAAGAACTTTTCTGTTTATTATGTAACATTTCCAATACCTTTTCCAAAGAGGTGAATATGTTTGAACTGGTAGGTGTAAAAAAGTCATAAGTCTCCTTATTAAAAGCTCTATTAACACAAAATTTTCCTGAAGACAGAGTGAGGATTTTTAGATTTCCAGGCCAAAGTAGCATCATTATTGTTCTGTAATTGTACTGCATAACGAATCCAAAACCCCTGGTACCCCTCAACCTGATATTTAGAATTTCGACTGAAAAGATAAGTAAGGCAGAAATGTAATTTTGAAACTGTAGAGTGTTTTCCTAAAATATAATTAAAAAAATATTGAAAACATAAAAAAACAATTATGATATAAAACATAATTGGGCCACATATGCAGATTAAATTCAGATTTAAAAATACAAATAGATAATGTAATTACTTTTTAATGTGTAGTTTTTAGCGTGGCTTTTGGAGTCCAGAGGAACGTCCATAATTTCACTTCTTACTGACAAAATGTAGGCCCCACCCTGCCATTAAACCCCATAAATAAATTTAAAAAGCAAACTCTTCCACACAAAATGCTTCATTTGATACCAGGAAATTCTACTGGAATATTTTTACTAATATTCCACTTAAAAGCTCATTAGGTGAATTCCTTTGAATTCAGAAGTCTCTTCTCAAAAGCAATAATTAGATTAAATATTTTAGCATCTATGAAATCCACAGCACAACACGCAGTCTAGCACTCTCTTTTCTCTCTTTCTGTGATTTATTACAACTGAATACCAGGACCCTGAATATTTCTCCACTGCTGTAAACAGATTGCTCATTTCTTCGATGTCACTCACTTCACAGCACGCCATACTGACTGCATCTGCAGAGACAGACTGGCAGAGTGCTTGAGAAAGCTGCTTGTCACTTGCTATAATGGACAACATTAGTGCCTAAAGGAAAACCCTAATATTTTTTACTTCTTTTTTTATTATTATTATTTTTCTTTATCAGCTTTCACCCCACTTCCCTATATATTTACATCTGGAAACAAACTTCTGAAGTTAACTTTGCAAGTGGTATGTGTACCTTGTCATAAGAAGACAGAATTGCTTCTCTTTTGCATTAAAATGACAAAAGCAAAATTTCAAGTCCATTTATCACAGATGAAAACCTGTTCTAGTTCTTTTGTTTACAGTACGGTGGACTGGAGTTTCATAAAAAAGTGACCAGGATTAAGCACTCTAGAAGACAAATAGCTGTGAGCGCCAAGGTTGCTTTAGTCTAAGAAAACAATTGACTAATCGGATTTAAGAAAATACAATATAAAATGTAGGGAATCAAAACACAAACACAATATGAATTATCTATGATGCCTCTTAGGAAACAAAATACAATGCAGCTCTAAAAAGACGCAGCCCTGAAAGGAGAACATTACAGAACTCTCAGAGTATGGGAGCCTGCAAAGTACAGAGTCTTCAAAAAAAGGCATACTTTCTTCAGGAGTCTTGGGAAGTTTATTTCAGATGTCACCTTCTGAGACCTCTGCGGTGAACACCACTACACAAGTGGCAGCTTTGATTCCAATGAGATTTTATAAAAGCAGAAGTAGTAACAAGCTGGCTTTTGGAGTGCTAGGCTACAGCACCACACACAATGAAGAGTGCAAGCTAAGATTTTCCTCCTCTCCCCCCCCTCCCCAAAAAACACTAGGAAAAAAAAAGAAATCTACCAAATCCTGTTACTGTCACCCAAACCTTCACCCTACAATTCCCCTCTGCACTTAAGCAACTCCAGAACTTATTTCTAGTTATTATGAACTGAGCAGAAATTGGGATTAAGCACTTCACGAGGCACAACGAACAGCTCTCACTTACTGTATCTGATACACACAGGAAGTGAGAAGTTCAAAATTTTAAATGCACCTACTTGAAGGAAGGAAAAGCCCATATCTGCTGTATATAACCCATACCTGCAAGTACACAGGCCACCTTCAGATACCAAGCTGAGCAACTATTTTGTACTTGAAGGAACAGCATATGTTGAAATCAAAATACAGATCAAGACTGATCAAAATCAATCACACGCACTTCTAAATGACTCAAAGGATGAACACAGAAAGAAGAAAAACAAGAACAAAATAACGGAAAGCAGTTATGTTCACCAAGGGATTAAATGACTCATCCGTTGTTTTGAAGAGCAACTGATCCAGTGGTACTGGGGAATCTCCTTTGCCTGCAGGCCAATGACAAGTGGCTGCCTTCTCAGGAAATATGAATATATCAAATAACTCTACAGTGATGACAAAATTTCCAGCTGATTCAGACAGTGGAAGACACAAAGCTACATTCCACAATTCAAACTGAACATCTTAAACAAAAAAAAACACCACCAGACAATTCGAGATCGCCCACTGCAGTATAGACATGCTTGTCCCAGTGGAAGTCAGACAACTATCTGCTTCTAAGTGAGGTGAAAACTGTTTAATGTATCACTAAGTAAAAATCAATTTTATTCTAGCCCCAAATGTAAAATCCAGTTTGCTAAGATAACTTGATTTTCATGTTACCAGAAAATATTCTAATTCAGATTTATAAGACTTCTGCATTTTCTAAGAACCCAGCCATGGCGGATGCGATCTGATCCTGATACACTGCGTTTTCTCTTTCTTACAGAGATCAATATTCATCTCACAAAGCTAAGCATGCCAAAATCTAGCATTAATTTATCATCCTTTCTTTTAACAAAAACAAAACGTGAAGCCAGGCAGACACACCAAAGGATGCCGGTAAAGAGAAGGAATTCACCCACTGTAAATTTACACCCAGAACGGCAGATGCAGGTCCTGAAGCTCTCGGGAGCTCCAATACAACCCGCTGAAACGCAGCCATCCACTCCCGCTGCGTGAAATGCAACTGAAGTGACTGTTCTGAGATTCTGGCACACAGTCATACATATGGGGATGATAAATCTGGTGCTTCAGTAACTGCTGCATTTCCTATTGCAGCTCATGCTACTAGTTCTCGTCTTGACCTAAATGCCCATCCCTTCCTCCTGCAGTAAATATTGTTTTCTCTCACTTGTAACGCTCACAGAAAGATTTGTCAGAAAGAATTTACCCCGATCCTAAATGACGGTAATTTCTTCATAGAATTTCTTAAAGCACACATAAAAAAAGATTTTTAAACTTTCAAAGTATCCATATTACTTAATATTGCTCTACTTAGTACAAATTGGAAATTCTGTAATTCATACTAGTAAGGAGATATGTTATAAAAGTGACTAAATTGTACCATTCCAGCCAGACATAAAAACTACCCTTGGCAGCTCCACCCCAACAGCCAGGGAAAAGGGAGGGAACCGTTCTGAGAGCATAAAGAAGATGTACGCTCAGAGAAGGTGCCTGGTTAGTTAGTGGCTGGTATTATGTATTTGAAACAGGCTTTAAAAAAATAGTTATGACAGTAGCAGTTGCTATTACCTATCACAAACATACTAACAGCTAACCTTTGTCACCTGGACCAATTTCATGTTTGCCTCGTTTTTGATTATGCGACAAAACCACATTTCTTACCAGAACTCCTGCTTCAGATTGGTGATAAAATTATAGTTAAGAACTGTAGAAAATTATTCGTATTTAAAAGCAGGTTTAGCAATCAAGAGTTTCTTGGCTCTCAGTTCTGGATTTACTCAAATCATATGCAGTAAAAACTAACAAATATTGAACACTGTCAATTTTTATGTATGATAAAATATCATCTAAAGAAAAAGTAAATAATGTTTTCAGAAACTAAAGATGCTTCATATACCATTATGAAATGCCTAAAATATCCTGGTCACCTACTCAGCCAAAACAATATATTCATGTAAAACTTGAAAACACTGAAAACTTCTTCATCACTTACAGTTTAGAAAAAAAAGTCAGGCTTTAGCTTATTCAGTGTTTTACTAGTCAGGGTAATACAGGAATAGACTTTCTTTAACTGTAGGAACTGCATTGCTTTAGTATAAAAAGAAAGATCATTCACATTTGCTGCCTGTGAAATTTTCTAATGAGATCTGTACTGCTTCAAAGCAGGTGGAAAAAAAAGAAGTCACACACTTCTCAATTTGTGTGACAGCTAGAAATCTTCGCGGCATGGACTAAAGCAACACAGGTGCCACAGTTTCTGTGAGACTGTTCGGAATCTGTTACGACTCTCACGTATCTGATTGCACTGTTACTCTTAGAGAAGAGGTCACTGAACCAGTAGATACAATGAAACCTTCCAGTATAGAGAGAATGAAATCAAAAAAGGGTTGGGTTTTTTCCCCCCCTATGAATATCATGGCCTGCAGCACTACAGTTTCTGTGATATTCTGCTTATTTTTTCCAAACAACTTTTATTTCTATACCTTTTTTGTTCTAGAAGATACAATAACAGCACCTTGGTAGATCAAGTATTAATTGCATATCTAATCATAACATTTGGGCTTTATTATATGTAGAGTTCTAAATAAATTCCTTACAGAATAATATTTTTAAAATAGTTGATCTTGGTACATCAGGAAAATTCTAAAAATGCTTGTCTGATGTTTCTGACTCAAGCAGTAAAACGTGCATTTCATCTTTACTCCGGAACACTCACCCTATAAAGGAACAGTTTTAAACTATACTTTTGAATGGTTGTTAAAAAAGCTGTTACTGTCAAATAAACCTGTTTGCTGGTTTGGCTAGGCAGCCAGTGTGAACAGGGTTATGCCACATGCTCAGAAATATGAAAAATATAATACTAGATGGGAGAAATGCAAATTCACATTTATCAAAGCAGGTTGAAACGTGTTTTGTTATCAAGCACATTCAAATTGTCTTTAAACACAATTGTTTTCTCTGTCAATAAACCTAGCAAATATGACCTGGATTCTTACTGTTACCAACATAATTTGCCACTGTTTTAATATATGGCACTCCCATCCAGTAAAAAAAAAACACCACAACACAAACACCACAAAACAAAACAAACCCAAACAAACAAAACCTTATTAAAATGATTTTGTTAGGCTACAAACTGTTGAAACCAAATTTTCAGATAAAGGCTCAAACAATATCAATCACTTTGGAGAGGACGTATTGATGCTGTCTTTGGGTATCACTAACTCTGCCCACTAGTGTGGAAAAAAAATAAATTCGTTATTACTACATTTTCCTATTAGAAATATTCTGCAGCTTGTTTAAAGCAGTCATCCTGTAGAAACAACATCCAATTTAAGAACTGCTGAAACTTTCAACCGTGTCTAGACTGGAAACTTTTCATTCTAAATTTCTCAGTCTTGGTTTTCTGTAAAGGACACACTAAGTATTTTTCCTACATTTATTTATAACACATTGCAACTGCAAGTTCAGTGACAAACAACCTGACGGTTTCTTCTTTGGACCGTCTACATGCACTGACCATTTGCCAGCTCTGATGCCAGTGAGGATGCAGCACTCGCGGCAGTTCTGCTTTGGCAGTGTTGCTGTGACATGATGCGTGATTGCTTTGGTTCTGTGATAATAAAATAAATGGACTTCTAACACCTATGAAAACCCCACGCCTCTGGGCATAACACTGAAAAAAAACCACACAGAAGGCACTGGTTTGTGTCTTGGACAGAGACAGCCAAGCAATAGGCCTGGGTTAATCTTCCTAGCACAGTTAATCAACTTGGGAACACAATGTAACTAAGTAACTTTTCATTCAGAACCAACTCAACCTTCTCCTCTCCTTTCCCCTCCCTTTTCCTCTCAGGTTCTGCTTTGCAAAACATGAATCTACTGTGTGCTATT
This sequence comes from Burhinus bistriatus, assembly GCA_013397275.1. NCBI lineage: Eukaryota > Metazoa > Chordata > Aves > Charadriiformes > Burhinidae > Burhinus > Burhinus bistriatus. Next base: position 565,385 of record VYXH01000326.1, read on the forward strand.
CTTTCTGTTTCTATTTTTTTTTCTTATAAACAAAATATGAGAGCTCCAACTTCTAGGCATTCTGCCTATGTCTACAAGCACCTTAATACCAACTCAGTTGTAGAAGAGTACCATACAATCTTAAGTCAAGATTTGAAAATGTGTTTTGATAAACACTCCATTTCTCACCATAACCGTCAACCTCAGCTTGAATTGTATGTGCCTTTGGAGGATGCGCTGTCATTAGTTTTTGTACCTTGCTTGGATTACTGCAATGCATTACTCACAGCATCTCCTGATTCCTTTACGCTTTTCTGCAACGAGGTTCCTAAGGTTGATTATTAACGTTATGTTGCAGAGAGCTGCAAGTCCCTCTTGATCCGAGTGCCAGCTGAAAGCCTGGGTTATACAATTGGACCAGGGCTGAGACAAAGGCAGTGGTAGGATAGCTGCCAGCTGTTCTCCAACCTTTCTCTCTGTAAGGGGGATCTGTCATCAGGATCACTGTAAGTTTGCATTTACCCAGAACAAACCGTATCAGACAGACCGTCACACCAAGGGAGCTAATGCAATATACCTACAGAGATGGCTTCACCATCAGAGAACCTATAGTTCACCTTTTCTAAGCCAGCATTAAGGCAAAGAGCAGAAACAAATTGCTTTTAGTCTCCCTCTGCTATTTGTCACAGGGCCTCTCTGTTCTATCATACTTGGACAGACTGTGCTCCCTTCTGCAGGAGTCTGTCTTCTTGAGGTTTGCATGAGCATCATCATTTTTTGCATCTTGCTGGCTTCCCAGAAAAAAAATTCCAAACACCAAAAACCCAAACCACTGCTGGACTGACCTTTAGGTAACCTGCATTTTATGGCTCTGTTTGTGATGAAAGAGGAGAAATAGGATGCGTTGTATCTGCTACTAAACCACTCTCCATTAGCCAATGTATCGGGTACTGACGACTTCAGGGTCTGCTCATTTCTGCCCCCTTTTTAAGTGACAGCAATTAACTGACCTTGGTCTGTTCACAGCATTTAAGGGTCTGATTCTTCAGGTACTGTTCCTCAGAGCACGGTGATTAAAGCGAACAGAAAAGCTGTCCTGTGAACTTGTGAAATAAATGCATGGCGGTTTCCAGAAATACAGAAAGCCTGATGAACATCGTTGTCCGTTGCCGTTCACATTTTGCATACAGTTCATGGTTATTGGGGAATGTCTTCGCAGCAAGATGTCAAAGCACCGTAACTAATCTGTGTATACTCAACTCTGTGACATTTTATCAGACAGCTGAACTTTTAAGAAGTCTTTCAGTAGAGTTTTGTTCAGATCCTAGAATAGCTGTCCATTTGCAGCGGAAGCCAATTCCCTGCATTGCTGCCATAACCAAATCTCACGCGTCACCTACTGCCTTTCACAATTAACCTCTAACGCATGGAAGCATTAGTAGTGATCTGGGGTGCTCTATTAAATGTAACACGCTATTGAGCAGAACTATCATTTTTAATAATTCCTTAAAAGAGTTTACAAAAATTCACACACATAAATTACTGGTTTGAGTCAGTATATCTGGTTTCTCTTAATCACTGTAATACACAGTACATATCAAGCTAATCTTTATGAAGTAAGTGAGAAGACTGTACCACTGAATAGGAAATGTATGAAAGACACCAGCAGCTGCCTGTAGTTACAGGGCAATGGCCTGGATCCTCCACTGGTGCAAATTAGAGAAGACAGTCTAAACGCTTCCTTGCGGGCATTTCTTAAGATTAAGAAGCTGGTTAAGATACTGGTTTGATGGAAAAGAATCAGCATGATTTCAATCGGAAGACAGAAAAAGCAATTTACCTGAAGAAGGTGACAAAGAACTGCACCAGATCCATGATAGTATTGTGCTGTGAGAAGGCAATCTGCAAATAAAATAGAAGTAAATTACAACATTTTCAGAGTCAACAGCTCCTTTTAAGCTAGAGCTTTATGGCTCCACAGATGATTAGTTCCAAGTGTAATTTCAGTCTGCTGTGCACACACCTGCATTTACCATAAAGTGAGACGAGCAGCTAACTCCCATGTCTTTGCCTGTGTTAAAATACGAACGACGGAATATAGTCTTTCTATTGAAGTAAAGTTAATAGAAATATCCCCATAAAAGTTGCTTGATATAAACAATGAAAACAATATGCAAAATATTAAGAAATTCTATTGATATAAATTGTCTTCTTTATAGTCAACTGTTTTAACTATCACCATTTTCCATTTTAATAACAACACTGAATCAAGGTTTTAGAAATGACAACAGCCATCTTGTGCTTAAAATTTATACATTTAAAATATTTTAATTGCATAATATTAAAAGTAATGCATAGTTAATAAAATCTGGTGCATAATAGAACAAACTATTTCAAAGCAAATTACTTTAAAGACAAAGTAAAAAATATTCTTTAAGGATATATTTTTACAGTCTCACCAAACGCGCATTAGTTCAACTCCTTACTGTAATTTTTCACAAAGATTTAATAATTATCTCTAAGACAGCATATACACATGGACGCACATTCACACTTGCATGCAACAGAGCCTATAATTATATTATAATGACTTTTTGCTAATGTTAAGAGCATACTTAAGTTATATCTACAAATACCCTTAAGTCAGTTTTTCATAGTGTGCAAATATCAAAATGAAGATACACAGAATATTCTACTTTGAATTGCACAAAGTGTTTCTCTATATTCCCAGCCTTTTCAAATAATTGTTGTTTTTAGAGATCTTTGTGCATTTAAGATCTGATGTTGACTAGTAATTACACAGAATTACTCTGATTCCCTTTAACAGTTGACGTGTGAACTTCTGAAATGGTAATTCCTGGTACTGAAGAATTATGATTTTTTTTTTTTAGGACAAAAATATAATGTAAGCTTTAATATTATAATCTTGTTACTGTGCCTTGTGCCAGCTAAACACAGCTAACCATAATTCAGGTTACTTAAAGTCTAAGGAAGTAACAGTATGGAAACTGCATCATTCCAGGAAAAAGCATAGGGGGCACCATCATACAAACACATCTCAAAATATAATTTCTGCTTTTTCTTCACTAATAATGCACAATTGCAAGCAATGCAAACAATTCTAGGAGCTCTGGAATTCGATACAGAAAGTATATATTTCAAATTTATCAGCCCAAAATATCAGGAAAGATATTTGATAAATGAATCAAAATATAACCTAGTGTACTAAACTCCTTGAGTGCTATCACCTCTCTCCTCTCTAGGGAGGAAACCTAAATGTACCTAGCTGAAGTAGATTGCCGTGTTTGGATCAGGGCAAAACCTACATTCTGGCCTGGGAGCCTGTGGAAAGACACGAAGCTGAAGACCACGTGGCAAGGAAGCAGGAGAGAGAAAGGACTCTCTGACTCTCTAAAGTTTAACCTACAAATGTTTTTACATTTGTCCAATATAAGCAGAAATTTTAAATTCTCAGAGATTTTAACTTAGACTACTGTCATGATGAATACTGTATCAAAATGGAGAGAGATTAGGGAGTAAAAATATGAAAAAGTTGAAGAGAAATTACAGAATGGACAAAATAATAATAAAAGTATCTGTTAATGCCAATGTAAACTTTATTTTACATAGAAAAGAAAATCTGAGAAAAGATCTGAAGATCTCTTTGGCCAATATAAAGTGCATCCCAAGCATAAACAATTGTTTAAGAATACAAGGTATTCTTAAAAAAGCCAATCTATAGTCAATCTTTATTTCAAATGCAGGCTGGATTCCCTTCAAATAATATTTAGTCTTCAAATTAACTGCTGGCTTTTCCAGAATGTTTTTTTAAAAGTACAATGCTTCAGGCGATGAACCAACACAAAGAGGAAAAACCATGTCAATTTCAACAGAGTTCACTTTTTGTGACCTGTTAAAAAGCTATTTGTTGAAGGATCATTAATATTTTGCATTACTTCAATTATTTTCATTCAAGGTGTCAGCATTCATTAACAGCGTCTGTTAGTCTAGAAATAACCACAGTCAAGGGAAAGTCCTGCAATCAAAACCCCACAATCTGATCACAATCACATCAGGAAAGTTTTGTATCAAATTTTTCTAAGAAACTCTAGTGCCTTTATTTCTCTTTTTCAACACACAGCAAATATGAAGTAGGCAGATTCATAGACATTCAATGGTTTTACATGCCTATTAATGATTAAATATGATTTGCAAATCCCTAAGCTCAAGATGGGATAGATTGCTTTTGCACAAAAACAGACTCAAAAGGACTGATTTTATATTTTCCACTTTCTATTAATCAAATCATCTACTTCAGACAATTGCCATGTTTTTTGCTGGAGCTCATGTCTGCAAAGCTATGGAAGAACTGTCTGGCAAACTTACGTATTTGGTTGTATGGAATATTGTTGAAAGTACTCATACTATAGAGCAAAAACAGAGTAAAATATAAAGTTCCATCCCAGAAGTAATTTTAGATTTTAATCAAATATTAACTTCTAATGATTACATTAGAGTTCATGTTTAAAAGATGAACTACAGTATTTTCTGAAGAAACAGTTCCATGCATCTTAGGCTAATTTCAACACATAATATTAACAAAAAGAATGCATATTTTAATTACAAGTAGATCACAAAGGAGCAAGTAAATGTATGAATCTAAGCCTGACACAAAGAACCATAACACAATTAAAAAGATTTGTTTCCACAACATTTTCATCTAGATATGAATCTTATAGTCTTTTCTTGTGCCTCCATAGACAAGGGACAAGAGAAGGAAAATTCTTTCAAGCCCAGGTTTTCCCTTTGAACTTAAAGATGCTGGAGATGAATATCCCTCTCGTTAATTTGTATCACGCCTAAGTAGCCGTCAGTTTCACCAAAATGTCTAATAAGCCTACGGATCCCACAAATATTATCTCCATCTTCTCTTACAAATGAAGAGCAGGATAAATACCACCTCCATCATTTCCTATGGAATGGAATCACCAAGTGCCATGTGGAAAATAATTTTCTATGGCAAAGGATAGCCTCTATGAGCGAACACAAGATTTCCAGCATAAAACTATTTCCCCTGAAAAAAGAGGAACAGCAATACCTCTGCTTTACACAGCTTAACGCTGAAAAATGGAAGTAGGACTACTTATAGTACTATAAAACATTACCTGAAACGCAGTTTCAGGTGCAGATGCTAATTCTTTCATTCACTAGCATTAGATTTCTAAAACAGAATTTATGATTGACATCAATATGGCAGCTACAAATATGGCTATAGGTGCAGACACATTTCAGTAACCGTCCATGATCTATGCTTCTCTTCAAAGGCAAGCTTATAGACAGCTATCTGTCATAAATGTTATCGAACAGTTTTCTCACCTTCACAGAAACCACTAGAAAACTTCGCAACAGCTCCAGCAGTTGAAGTTCTTTTCCCTGTTTGGCTAGCATTAGAAGCTTTCAGTGACTTTATGATCCAAAACTGTTACAGCCATATTGTTGCTTTGCAAAATGAGTAACGACAGGCTTTGCAAAAAACTACAAATGGATGTTTATTTTTCTTAAATACTCTGCTATTGACAGCAAAGAAAAATAAATTAATTACAAAATTCAAGGTGAATCAGAATTTATCACTCTCACAATAAAGACTTCAATCCAAAACTGTAGTCCAAACAAAAGAAGAACCATATTGTGAGGGCTTCAAGATGTGCAACAAAATCTTTAGTCTGATGTCATAACACTGCTCAGTTTTATTTTCCTTAGAAATCGATTACAGTATTGGAAACACCATTTGATTTGTAGCTAACCTAAAATTTTGTCATTTGCTGCTAAAAAACTACTAACAGATGATTATTAGATTATCAAGCTATAAAGAATTTGCTGGAACGGCAACATTACAGGACTTAGAAACTCTAGCTTTGCATTCCAGGAGGGAAAAGTCTAATCTCAACACCTGGTTCACAGAAAAACCTAGAAGTTGTTTGAGTTTTTTCTCAAAAAAAAAAAAATAAAAAGTGAGACAAGCTCCATCAAGAATGAAAGCTGTCCTATGATTAGAGGATCTCTACCTTGAGCGATGTGACAAAAGATGAATTACTGTGGGGTAGTTTGGAACATTCCAATGGTTGTGAAATTCCAGCTATGAAGATCTATGATAACAAGAAAGAGTTGTATGCATCAATGTTTTTTTCCACAAGATAAAAATGAGTCAAGCTCTTGAGCATGCAAGCTCTTTTCGATGCCCAGAATAAAGGACTTCAAACCAAAACAGAAGTTGGGAAGATTGCTCATTTTAGTATATTAGATCATATAATATCTTTCTTGAGTGCTGTAGAAGGGATATGTGAGGGAGGAAGAAGAGTTGATACCGTAGGCAAGTTGTAATGAAAAAGAGATGAATATTTTTTAACTGTGAAACATGAAGAGATAAGCAAGGAAACTATAACATGCCATAAAACTGATACTCGTACTATAACCAAAGCTTTTTGCATCCTAGTCTCAAGGTTCATCTTATGACGGAGTTGTGAGAATCAGGACCTAGAGGTAAGAACTGCAGTGACTGTTTTATGAAAAATGCTCTATAATTAAACTCTAAGCAATTGCTTTCAACTTAGATTTAGCTTTGAAGCCTGATGCTTCTGTACCAGACATGAAGAAGGACTTTTGTGTCTGAAAGTTTGTCTGACTTTTCCAGGTATCCAGCTGCCTTAATAAATGATACGAACTTCTACCTATGCAACTCATCTTGCCATTTTAACTTTAGGAATAGTGTTATCAAAGGTACTTTTTCTATCAGTATTTCTGCCTGGATTTTTATCTGGATGAACTGAAATATTAAAAAAATAATTTTCATGTACAATCTTACAGTGCACTACATTTGTATTCTATTAGATCAAAGTAATAGCAATACCTATATACAGAATAAATGTAGATACATTCTGAAATCCAGAGTCATAAAAACTCAATGACAGAATTAAAAGATTCCAGAGCAAAATGTGTTTTATATATATATGTTCCAGCTCACAGTCTTAAGAGATATAAAGGTATGTGAAGAAAAAGCTGATGTGTGATAACCGAGCTATGGTGATTGCTCCATCAAGCATTACTGATGTGTCTATCTTTTTTCTCTACCATGTTCAGGCCTTTGAAAAATAATGTTTTTAAAAAAAAAATAAAAAAGAGAAAGAAAAACTAAACGACATAGAACTGTAAGAAAGCACTTAAGATCTTTACATCACGTGACCTAATTGGAAGACAAGGCATTGTGACTTCTGACAAATCTTTTATAGCAATTGAGGATTCAAAAGTCAAATATCCAGCAGAATATGCCAGAGAGCACTGCATACAAGGATGCATTCCAACCAACATTTCAATATATGGTATTTCTTAATTTTCAACGTTTTGGTTCCATGCATGATGTAGGAAATGCACTTTACACTGAATAATGACGGATGAAATAGGTCTGTTGAAATAGGAACCACTTTTGAACATGGGGATTTTTCCAACATTCAAAAGTTAATGTCTGCACAAACAGATTTTTTTTTCCACTGCTCTACATACTTCATTTCATGTTCACCTTGACTGTCACATGCAGTGATAATACAGTCCTACAGAACAACAGGTCAAGATCTGTTCCACCACACAAATAAGGCAATCTTAAAAGTCTAACTTAGGGACATCTTTCATATGGAAATAATAAGTCTGGTGTCAGAATTTTGTGTTTTAGTTTGAAAAATGTAGGTGTCAAGAAGCTGTCTCTGCAATTCTAACAAAACCAATCTAGCAAAAGGAAAAAGGGAAAATTAGGCACAACGCGAGTGCAGTAAATCAAAATTCCACATTTGCAGTAAACCATGAAATGGTTTATATATTCAAATAATATACACAAAAAGCAATTTTAATCTATGCTCCATTTCATGACATTATCCACTAATGTAAACTTCTATCTGCTCAGGCTCTCAGACAATGAACAGATTCTTTCATCTTCCACTGTTAATAAATGAAGACTGAACAAATTGGAGAAACTAATATAAATAATATTAAAACTTTGGTAGATATCTAATTATTAGACCTGGAAGCATAACGCACTAAGGTCAGACATAAGCCAAACTAAACTGCCTGGACTGTGTTGATTATGTGTACTTAAACCCTACAGAATTATTACTTCCTTCAGTATCATCAAAACTGTGAATTTCTTCTTGGACAAAACTATTACACACTCCCATACTGGCACTATGTATGTTCCGAAGCAAAAGATATGGATGTTGACTGGACATGAAGACTAACTCATTTTGTTGTCTATCCTCTGCTCTTGAGGAACACTTTTTGACTGAGGCAACTTTAGACTACAAATATAAGAGACAGCTGAGGAAAATACTTGTGCAGATGGGCACATTTTTATGTATAATATTTTTATAATAAAAAATGGGAAAGATCAAATACTGTGATAATTTGGAAACAGGATGTTAGAAAATGTAGATACATAATAAATTTTGATATTTACTATTTATTGTATGAAATGAAGCTTAGATATACATTGTGCAGAAACATGACTGCAGAGACCCAAGCATAAACTATTTTAAAGACATTATTATGTACTATTTAATAATTGGATGGAAAAAACCTATGGATATCTTTAACTTCAGTAAATTCATAATTACTGAATAGTCAGTAATTACATAATAAAAGATCAGTTACTCTGATTTTTTGCTTAAATATAACTACAATTATGTATTTGCCCTTCACAGAGGGCAAAAAATGGTAATGACTGTTCTTCCACATTGGTCTTTGAATATGAAGAATGATCTGCACCAGTGAAAGGTGGATGGTAGGAAACTCTGTCGTTTTCCCAATAGTAATATTTAACAGGGAAAGCACTAAACGCATTTTCTTTTCCTCTGGAAAACCAAAATTCCAAGAGAACACGGTAAGAAAAGGACAAATTTACCAACGATGAATCCAAATTACTTCTAAATTAGAGAAAGATTAAACACTTTCACACGAAGGCTAAAAATGCCACACATTTATTCTATAGATTGGCTTTCCTAGAACTTGAAAAAGAAATTAAAAAAAAAAAAACAAAAACTTATCTGAATTTTGCCATGTGGAACATGTCAAATGTAGTCAAATGTGTGAATCTAGTCAAAATTAGTCAGCTAGTTTATAATAGTCAGCAGAGATAGGAAAGCACTTCATAGGTGAGTGACTCTAAAATAGATGGGGGACTCATAACGTGGAATGAATTACCCTATGGAGCTGCCATTTCTCTCTGCTAACAACACAGGGAGTGTGCGATTAGTTTAGACTATAGATCTAATGTCAAACTTCTAAAATAAATAACGTTAGGTGAGATAAATTTCCCCCACAGTTTCTGAGTGCTGATTGTGTATTTCTGCAAAATAACATAATGCCAAAATAGGAAAAAGAAATATTTCTTCTTGCAGGGATGAAATGATCAGAGAAGTAATATGGAGCTAAGTGCCTGCTGGCAGAATCCTACTGCTTTCCACTGCGTTGATGCCAGTAAAGAATTTAGCCTCATGTCAACAAACAGTCCTCCCAGATGATGAGAATTAGTGACAGCAAAACTTTCATACTGATAACATAAATAGAAAATGAAGGATAACTTAAAGAAAATCAGACTCGGAATCACAGCCTTCACATCAAGATTAGATAAACAGCTTCCATAGATTATCTCTGCATGTTGAAGTCTGGCCTTTCACGATGGCATACACTAGATTATCGAAATACCAACCCCTTTCTTTCTCAAACAATGTAATAATTACAGGATATTATTTCCACTATTCAGAGTCATGAGAGGCTGAAAGACAATCTAGGTTTGTATTCAAGTGAGATGAACGACATTCTTAAATAAGGTTTTTACAGCTGAGTCTTCCTACCTTGCACTTTCCCATTAAATTCAATAAGCATACACTGCTATTTCACTGCTTTATTTAATTTTGTATTTGATTACACAAACGAACAGATGCATACTACACAGAGAAACCCTCAGTTAATAATGTCCAAGAAGTGAAGGAGAAAATCTCGGGGAGGGGAACTGTTATCTAACTTACAGCTTAATTCAGTATGCAAAATATCTTCATCATGATTAATACAGACATCATCAGGAAATTGAAGTATTGAGTATTAAAGTCAGTAAGTGAATGAAAAAAAATTAAAAGGCATAGATAAAGGAGAAACAACATATTTCAAAATTAAATTTAAAAAACGATGAAAAGTAATTGACACAAAGACCTACAGTACCAGAAAGTTATTTTAGACATAAATCTTCACAGGATTGAGTTCTCCTACAAACTGAGTGTGAAACAACAGATTTCTAGACAACATCTTCCAAAACTCTGGTTTTTAAAAGCCTAGCTAGATTAAATGGATAAGCCATTTCTGTCACTTGCTAGAATTGGATTTCTCTCTCTCCTCAGCTTTCTTGTTATGATTTCTTAGGACATCTTATTATGACTCGATAAGTTAAAGAGTCTCCCACTAGGAAAGCTGCACCTGTTATGTAGCATGCTTTTATATATTAACATAACAGAGTCATAGAAATGTCGACTGGAAGAAACATCTCAGGCTCATGTTGTTCAGTTTCCCACTCAAAGCCAGGCTACTGTCAACAGATCAGGTCAACAGTGTCTTTTTCCAGGTAAGTTTTGAAAACCTCCAGAGATGGATATTCCACAGTGACTCTGGGTAACGTGTTTCAATGCAGCATTGCAAACATAACGAATTTTTTCTAATGTTCACCCGAATCTTCCAAGGTACAGTTTGTGACCACTTCCCCTTGTTTTACCACCTGTTATTAGAGAGAAGAATTTAGCTTCATCTCTGTAAGTCCTCCATAAGTAATTGTAGTCTACTATTGGAGGCTCTTTGCAGACTGAAGAAGCCCAAGCTCCACAGCCTCAACCTAGTTTGTGTGCTTCAGGCCCCTAAAATTCTTTTTGACACTTCTCCTGGACCCCCTCAGCTTCTCAATACCCTTTCTGAACTGGAACACCAAAAATTGGAGTCTCATTCCACATGCAGCCTGCCCAGAGCTGAGCAGAAGGCCATAATTTTCTCTTAATGAGGCCCCATACTTCGGTATTGCCTGAAGCGGAATGAGAGCATACGGTTGGCTACTATTCGAGTTGATGTTAAGTAATTCTATCCTGGTTAGGGCTCTGTACTTCTTGTCAGACTTCATGAGGTTTCTGTTGGCCCAATCCTCAAATTTTCTAAGGTCGTCCTGAATCAAAGCTCTTCTGCTACATATCAAACCCTCTCCCTGTCAACATCAGGCCATCTTGGTCTTCTGATAAACAAAACATGTTTAACATTGACATTTTTCTAAGTAAAGTAGATTCTTGATCCCTTTCAGATCCTTGATACACCTCTTTCTTTTCGTTTTTTTTAAATCTGTAGAAACTTGTCACATGCCACACTAAGGATAAAACAATGACAACTGCATGCGCCTCTTCAATCCTCTAAAAAAAAATTCCACGGTCCTCTGACGTACAGTGCTACCCTTACAATTCATGTTCAAATAAGCACGCTTCCAAGTTCCTTTCTGATTCACTCCTATTCAAAAAACAACCTCCATTCTGGCAATGTAATTTAGATTTTTTTCCTGTCACACCTAAATTAGCTCAAGCACAGGCTGGTGATATTGCATCTAAAGAGTGTGAGAAACTACCTGGGTGCTGCACAGTAATACCTTCATTCTCATCTAGTGTAGCACGATCAATGGGCCTGCAAGACATCAGGAATTCTTGCCCATAATAGAGAACCCTAGTCAAACAACTGCCAGACTACTACAGCTCTAGAATACCATAATAAGTCAAAACTGTAAATTACATTTATTAAAAAAATAAACATAGGGAATCTCCAACTTTATACATTGTTTATGGCTCTACACAAACCAGTTGCCCACACAGATTCATTTCACTCCTCAAAGCGCTGTATATTTCTGCGGAAAAATGGTTCAATAAAAAATATTGCATTAAAAAAATAGTAACAGGACTCTCATTTAACACAGCAAAACTAAAGTGCTATCTCTTCTGTTCTCAAAAGAGATACTAAAAGGTACCTCTTCAGATGCAAAAGACCCATACGATCTTTTCATCAATGTCAAAATGGAATTAGCGGTGCAAATTTAAAACTGCTGGTGCTGGCACAAAACTATCATATTACTCTGTCAAACTGTGGCTAAGAGTAGAGTTGATGAAGCAATTTGAATTTCTTCCAGGGTTCTTAGATCCAGGAAAATGCCTAGCCACTATCACTAAACAGCTAATTTTTAAGTCACATGTCTGTAATTATTGACACTATGGGATGGCTATTTGAAAATATATATTTTATAGAATTCACATAGGTTGATAAAAGAAAAATTTCCTGGATGATGAAGTCAGAATTACAAAGTCAGTGCTATCATGTCAGGGTATATTTAATTTTATAAAGTTGTCTTATGAATCCCAGAACATTCCACTAAGGTGAAGGGGCCACTTCACAGCAGTCATTGTACAATGCAGAGGGTGGCTCAGAACTCCTTCTCATGTGAAGAGTTAAAAAAAAAAAAAAATAAATCTCTGAAATTAAAAAAATACAAAGTTCTAGAACACAGCAGCCAGCNCAGAAAACCCTCTTATTTGAAAAAGTAAAAAAAAAAAAAAAATAAATCTCTGAAATTCAAGAAATACAAAGTTCTAGAACACAGCAGCCAGCACTGCAAGATCTCAGCTCTCTCTAGTGAACCTTGGACAGAGCACGGCAGGCACAGCTAGAAAAGCCACCAAGCCATAGCTTAAGTTGGGCAAAAGTTTCTGTATACATCTGTCATGTCTGACTTGCACTAAGCCACTTCACCTACACTTGACATGGCAACCTGAAACCACCTCTTCACTGAGCCTTGACGCAGGGAATTATTGTGGTTTAGGCCGAACTGGTCACCAAGATGAACGACAGATGCTGTCCCCCNTGGGTCTTATCACTGGGAGTGCACCGTTTCTGTACAATATGTTGTTAATTTCAGCAGTTTGAAGAGGCTTAGCTAAAAAGTAAAATTACTGAACAGAAAATTGGTTCTGTTTTACCTCAAACCAGGACGGAATCCTTCTGCAACATCATGTGCACCTACCACTGTCCCGCCGCACAGCACATATGGACCCAGAATTCTACAACAACAATAGGCTGTTGTGCTCCTTAGATTGCACAGTTCACAAAAGTTAGTATTGAAGGAAATCATCTACATTTTCTGAATGGAAATGCTGACAGACCGGGCAGAAGCAACCTGTGGAAAGTTCATGCAAATGAAAGGGGAAACATAATTCTGTGGAACACAAAATGTCTCATAAAATGGCACGCTTAGGTAGTCATTCCCATGTCTATTACAATGCGCCTCGGCTGCAAATACGATTACGTTAAACCCTCCACTTGCTCCTTACAGCAGGAGAAAATGAACAGGTTGGGGATAAGGCTGCAGACATCTTTACTCTGCCAAGTCTGTATATCCTCCTCTTCCCATACAAGCAAGGGGTACTGGATGCTGTGGAAGGATATACAAGCGTCAAAATGTTATACTTAAACTTGTAGGCAGTTAATAACTTTGAACTTGGCACTGTTAAAATGCGTACTGTTCAAACAAGTTTAATTTACAGATCTATCCAGACTACTTAGCAGAACTGACCTTTTATTATTTATCAATATGTATTTTGTTTACTGCTGTGGACTATTAAAGAAAATAAAATTCAAAAGTAATCAGATCAAATTAGAAAACAAGAAGAGCTTTTCAGGGGCAGGGAACTCCCTCAAGCACGGTCATAGAACAACTGATTCTGGCTTTTCATCTTTAATGACTGGATTTCAGTTTTACTGTGGAGTAAGTAGACTGGAGTTCAGAAGCAACGTTATTCTGTATAGAAATCTGAACAGTGGTACTGTACCACACCAAATATATTTAAAGAGTGTCTGCAATTCAAGCTAAAATGTCTGAAGGAATTAAAAGTGAATACGTATTGAACTATTTTCTGTTTTAAAGAGGCTAATAGCGGTCTCGTTTCTGCAAAATGTCACATTTAAACCTAAAACCAAAATATAATCTTATTTTGTAAAGAGTGAATTAGTTGTTTGTGCAAGTGTGAGTTCACTAAAAAATGGACCCTGATTTTATACCGATTAAAAAAAAAAATCAGATACATATGCAAGGAGATACATCTACATTATACAGTTAATCTGGCAAGCACAAACCTAACACGCTGGAAAACATTATATTGCTCAAATTACCAGTGTTCAGATTTCGATCCTTCAGGCACGTAATACAAAATTGTAATTACTGATTACAGAAACTAGAAAATAATCATTTTTGACAGGTATTTCATATGAACTAAGGAATAAATGATTTCAGAACTGGCTGATTATTTTTTCCTCCATTTTTAAAGTAACTCAATTTTCTTTAGACATGGATTAGAAATGGGATTACTCAAAACAAGCCAAGTAAATATTAGTATTGCAGTATCTGGGAACTGAAATATCAGCTGAAAAAAATTGTTTATTTCTTCAAAAGACTGATTTTTAAACACAACTCTTTATATACAGCATTCATTGAGGATTTATTAGTACACAGAAATTGCACCCCCAAAGAAAAGCAGAATATTCATATTCTGAAGTTTATAAACATGAGAAATGTCTTATTTTCTTTCCTGTATGGAAGATATTTTTCACCTTTCCTGAAGAACAGAAAAAAAATATACATATAAAAAAATTAAAAACCAAGAAATCTACACTGAGCTATTTGAATGACTGTAGAACTTAATATGATGGCTACGGCATTTAAACTTCATGCCTATGTGTATGTGTAGAAATACATATAATAGACAGGGAAAATGTGCTGCTAAAATATATAAGATTTTTTTCAAAATCCACTAAGTCTACCTTCTTAAATATGTAGTAGAGCTGGTTTTGCCAGACAATCTACTAGTTAACCCACCGGTTGGTCTCCAGCCTAATAAAAACGATAATAAAATTTTTATAGGGCTACAAAAGCTGAATTTTTAAAATTTATGCAATGTTTTGTTCATTTTAGAAATCAAATACTTGGCTAGAAAAGGCAAAACATGCCCTGAATTTTGCATAAAGATCATGCCATTCAAAATAATGTATGTAAAACTCATTGGTGAGATGCCAAGAAAAGGGCAAAGCATTTTCTTAAACATGAAGAGAGTAATTTCCCAAAGTTTATTGTTATAAATGCAGAGCATGCTATAAAGCTGTTGGAACTGTGGAATAAAAATTTTGTATTTGCAATAGCACTTTTCTTGATTACTGTGGATTAGCATATTTATGAGGTTACTCAGCCTCAGGTTTAAACCCACAAATCAAAGGTTTATATCAGCATGGGTAACGGATTACACAGAAGTCTACGGCCTCCGATATCCCAAAGGTATGTGTCTTTCAGAAGATTTATGTATATAATACCACTTTGTAGAAATTAAATTTTCTGATCTTTTGCGTGGTGCTTGGTGATTCCGCTCTCTAATGTGTAAAGCAACGAAAAAGCAGCATTCCCATTCAGCAGAGAAATTCATTGATGTATCTTCTCATTCCCCTCCTCACCTATTGATAAGGCCATGAAAGACAGAGGCTTTAATTCCTTGATGTAAAGAGCACCACTACAATGAGAGCAGAAGTCATTGTGAGCATACTTGATTCAATTAAACTTCTGAAAAGAGGGAGGAATCTGTATTCCAGCAGCTGTTCAGAGAACAAATAGTCAAATTTTGTTCATCCTATAAACAGCACTATCATAGAACAAACCTAGAATTAAAAAAAATTAGTCTCACTTTTTTCTCCAGAGGTGAATGCTGACTACATTACTATCAATGGTAAATACCCACTGACTTCCTTTTGGCTTCAGAAAGACCAGGATGTCAGAGCACAATGCTAAGACAAGAAACTGTCCTGCCTTTCATCAAAGACTGTAACTAGCAAGTCAGGGCGGTAGTTCATGCAGAATGGCTTTTTCAAGATTCTGGGTACCCAAGTGAAACTTTATCATCTTGGGAAATCATGACAAATGAAGACACCGAAACCTCATTAAGCTGTACAGCAAAAGTGTCCATCAGCTTTATTATTATTTTGGTTTGTTACTGAAGATCCACATCCAATAGCAAGAGAAACGGAGGTACGCAAAGAAGGGTATGGGAGTCAGTTACATGTGTGCACATGAGAGTGAAGATAAGAGGACAGATACTAACAGATATAATTTAGAATATCCAACCTAAAAAGATATGAAGGAAAAATAAAACCGATTAAGCGTTCTGTAGTGTATGTACATTCCACTGAAGGAAAAGTGTGGGGTTTTGCACGTAAAGGATGATGTCCACTGATCTATACAAGGACAAGACTATTCTAACAGATCTGCTGTTGAAAGAACAGCAGATGACACTAAAGATGAAGTGGTTAACTGACCTAAAAAAAAACCCCCAGCATACTAAGAAGGAAAATATATAATATGTAAGGAAGAAAATGAGTTTAATGTTCTTCCTTGAAGAGGTGATCAAAATCCAGAAAGTGACAACTGAGACTTTTACAAGATAAAATGAAAATTAAATGATGAGGATTAACAGAACACATTGTGATCCAATTTTGTTATGTTAATTTTACTCTCTTTCATTTAATTTTTATCCCTCATTTGAAACTCCTATTATATTGCAAGCTATAATAAATTTGAAAAAAAGCAGAGACAACCGACAGCTCTAGATTTTACTCAATCTCTTAACACATTCTGTAGAGTCAGGGTGATATATTGTTGATGTATCATATATCATACCATTGACTGATACCCTGTCAGATCCAGGAAAGCATTTGTAAAAGACACAGATAAATTTGTAATCCTAGTAAGCAGGAACCTTTGATATCATATTTTTTAGTAACTTACAGAAATTAGGTGGGGAAAGGTGGATGAATAACTGGGTTTCAGGCAGATTCAGAGCGATGTAAACCAAAGAGAAGAGCAGGACCTACTCAACTGAAACCAATTTCCAAGCAACTAGGCTAGCCCTGCTAGCATTTTGGCAATGACACAATGAACTACACCGATAGGTACTGGCAACAGTCATTTCCATGAAACAACAATGTTTGTAATCAAGCTCTATAACTCTATAAATATAGAGATGACAGTGTAATGTATGAGACATATCACCTACAACTGTGATCTTGAAGGATACCTGCAGCGTTCAGAATGGGCTGTTCCCACCTCATGGACATACGGCAAGGCACTTCATTCACATTGACTTTAATTCATAAAGGTCTTAGTCATTTAGAAGAAAAAAAATATTCAAAGTTGTCAGCACCGAGAGTAACTTTTATTCTCACTTTTTGTTGTGGTTTTGGGACAGATTGGCCACTGAGGCGAACGACAGATGCTCTCCCCCACCTCTCTTTAAAAACTGTATTTCCAAGTATATTTTTCAGAAGCTCTAATTGTTTAATTAGGCATGTTCAAATGAAGAGTAACCATTCAGGTGTTGAACAGCTCTAACAAAATCCAAATCCAAAGAAAATAAACACACTTTTTCTGCCAGAGCACTTTATGCTTTCAGAGAGCAAAAGAAAATGCTTTTCAAGAGCCCTACATAATTATAATGTTGGCCTGAACTCTGTTGAGACATAGGCAGTGCCTTTTCCTTTCTCATGTTGAATACTTCATACCAACTTAAGCCAGAAATATGTAAGATCTGCTTTTGGGGGTAATTGTTCAGCTATCTAGATTCTTTTCATTTGAGTAGGAGCCGAGAATGTGTCTGCAGAGTAGAATTTGATCTCAAATTAATGAATAACATCTTCTGAACAAAACAAGTATACAAGTCAGGGCAAAGATCCTGCATGAAAAAAACATTCAGAAAGACAATGAATTCAGTTTCTGTTACACAGACATATACTTTGGCATTCTGAAACACCTCATTTGCTCTACTGAATCTATATGGCAAGGGAGTTAGGCAATGAGTAAGAAACCTATTTGGAAGAGTGAGTCAAGTAAAGCTTGGGTATCTTCCAGTCTTCCTTTATGCTGCAGTAAAATAATTTCTACTTTTAACTAAGGACATGTTTCAAAAGGGCAATACAGTAATTTTCTAGGAAATCCTTTAACAAAACTTTGTTTTCAAAGCTACAGAACGTAGCTTTGCCCATCCTGTGTGAACAGCTTTGGACTCAAAACCTGATTTTAAACACATTGCATAGAAGATCAAGGGTCTTAAAAATTCAGTGCCTACAAGATTCGTAACATGAGTACATGAGAGATGGCCTTAAATACACCAACTGAGGGACAGGCACCTACACAAGCGCACGCATTACCAGACATCACAGAAGCAAATGGAAGAAAATACTTATGAAAGCACCAATTATTCACATTAATTTTAGACAAAATGTCAGGACAGAGTATCAGGTTTTCCGCAGAAACCTAGGAAACTTGAGGTTGCTGCTTGCTCCCATAGCTAGTAGTTTTAACAAGGTTGTTTTGCATTTTTTGGGGGCCAGCTCGGCCAATAACACTTTTGGTTACTATAGCCTTTATAAGGAAAAATTACTTTTCTAAAATGAGAAAATAAAAACTGTTTTTGCTTAGAAAAAATTTAAGTGAAAACTGGGTTTAACCTTGAAAGATTTTCCTGGAAAGATTTAGAAATAAAGCCAATTTTCCCCCAAAGTCTTCCTACAAAATCATCATATTTGACAAACTCCAATTATTGCACTCTGTAAGCCCAAGCAGGCTTTTGTAAGAGTGGTATTGAGCAGGGCACAGAAGAACAAATATTAACAATGCTGTCCCCAAAGATATGAATACCTTAAAAGACAATCCGGACTATCTGGCTTCAAGCACAGGAAAGTGTTGAAAAATAAAGTTAAGAAATTAAAATCACAAAGTTTAGTCCCTGCAGGGTGAACTTTCTCACGTACAGATTTTAACGGTATCTTTCTTGCCAACAGCCATATGCAACAGGTATCCTCAGAGTATTCCAGGAAAGATTTTCAGTATGCTTTCTGGGACAAGAATACTGCAGAAAGCTATCTTCAACCAAATGCATTGACTACGCTCAAAAACAAGGGTTGTTTTTCCCTCCCAATGGTTACAGAAAGTCCCAAGATCATTCTATTGTACCCTACACCTTTTTGTCCAAATGAGAACTTACTCACGGTTTTCACTGAGACATGAACATACTTATAAAAAAAACAGAGAACATTTTGTGCATTTCATATTTCTGAGAACTAATGCTTAATTATTTTCTAGCTGCAAGTGAGTTTGTTTTGTAATTATTTTATGCATCTGTAGAGGGCTTAATGCTGATTTATGTTGTTTACTGAAATCTTGACTTAGCCTGCTGGGAAACAGTTCAACGAAAATAAACCATGTGACCTTATTCAAAGGTTACAGGGGATTTTCACAAACTAGATGTTCTATACAGCAACATTCTTTCAGTACAAATACATTCTCAATAATCATTTTAAAAAATGGTAAGTTAAAGTTTTTTACATACCAATTGCCCTTTTAAACCTGAATCTAAATCAGAAGAAACTGAAATACAGGATATTTCATTTAAACATCAGAATTTTTTTTACTGCAAGGATGATCAAAGACTGGAACAGGCTGCTCAGATAGGTTGGGTATTGATTCTCCACCCTTGGAGATACTCAAAACCTGACTGGACAAAGCCCTGGACAACTTGCTTTAGCTGACCTTGCTTTGAGGGGTCAGACAATCTCCAGATGGTCCTTTCCAACCACAATCATTCTGTGATTCTACGATTAGGCATGATTATTTCCCTTCTCACAGGTTGTTAGTATGGGTTATTAGGTCCCTGTGCCAGTAACAGGAGACAAGACAGAAAAAAGATTTCCGAGATATTTAATTTTCTCTCCATTCTTCCAAAGCTGACAAGTGCAGACACATCCACATTAAAAGTGTTAATTTGAAACAACAAATACTATCTAATCCAAACCAAAATTAACTTTACCCATGTATTTTAATAGAGACACCTATGCTTTTAATTAATTTCAAAGCAGTTTCATAAAATAAGGGACATCTTGTGAATGTCTATTGATATCACAAAAAAAAAGTACCAACTGATATTTTGCTAGAAACAGAGTGATCATTTGAAGTTTGTTATATCGAAAGTTCCTGAAAAAAATTCCCTAATTCTGGTAATGACAGCAAATGTTTAACACCATGATGTAATCTGATAGATATTCACTGCAACATGCTATTTCAGAAGCACCAATATAATGCTTATAGTTTGTAAAGAACACTTCTATGCTTTTTCATTATTTGTTTGAAGAACTGCATTGTGAAGTGATGATCTACTCAATGACTCAATCTTTGTAAAATACCATTCATTTAATTTTAACCTACCTAAAGACTTAAAAATGTTTTTGCTAATAGACAAGCTGGAAAGCTGATCACATTTTATGAAAATTAATTGAGCCCACAAACCTGATGGCAGCCTTTTGGTCCCTTCTGCTGTTCCTTGATTAGGGATTTATTAAACTGCTTATTATTAAACTGTTGTAATTTAGAACATGTATAACAACTGTGTGAAGTAATTGAATGTCCTTTACATGAATTAGGTGAATGTGATGGCAGGTCTAATTTTAGATAGAGAAAAGTTAGAATGTTCAAATTTATGTGATATTGAAAAATAGGAATGTGGAGAACAGAACAGGGTGATCAGATCTAGTCTCCCAGAGTGAAAGGCATTCCATCATGATGGCTAGTTTACCAAGGTATACAGAACACTCAAGACTCATGCTGTAACTCAGACACAAGCTGCATTCGCTGATATTCAAAATAAAATCTTAGACGGGAATAAAAAACCCCCAGCAATTGAAGAGGGAAGGGGGGAGAGAAAAAGGGATAGATATCCTTGGAGATATTAAAAATCCATCTAGACACGATCCTGGGCAACCTGTTCTAGTTGAGCCTGCCTGAGCAGGCGGGTTGGACAAGATGACGTCCCGAGGGCCCTTCCAACCTCAAACACCGTGTGATTCTGAGATACCAATAAAATTAAGAGACAAGAGCTGAAGCTGCTGTTGTAAGCTTATCGTTCCCTATCCTGACTCTTGGTACGCATAAAATCTTAACTACAGTATTAAAATTCTCTGCACTTAATTTAGAAACTCAATAGCTGCAAAATTCAATAAAGAATAGTAATGAATAATAATATAGATTGATATATGCTATGCACATATACACATGGGTTGCTTGAAATGTCCCAGATATCAATATCTCTACAACTGGATATACCAGAAAAATCTATTAATAAGGCTGTGGCCAGCATAAACTTTCATAAAACATTAGAATCCAAAAAGAGGAGTTGAAGATAAAATGCAATGGCAGTCACCAGCACGTTCTTCATGTGAGTCATAACCGTGAAACTTTAAACCATCTGATTTGCACAACTAATCCCTGGTGATTTATAGTTCCTACATTCAATCAAATTTAGAACTTTAATATAGCACAGGAAAAAAAAAAAAATCCCTTCACATGTCTGCATTTGTACTATATCAGACTTAGCTAAAATTTCCCTTTACTAAAAACAGAAGTCTTAACTTCATCATCATCAGCATTTGAAAATGTCTTGTGCCAGTTCAAAGATTGGATAAAAAAATAGGATAGAGAATGCACTGATTAAAATAAAGAATGACTACAGAAAAAAGCAGAAGACGTAACACACTAGTTCTGCTTTCTGTTGAGAGTCTTCATAGGTACGCACAGACACATACACTCCATTCAAAGAAAAAATATTTATGAATTATAGTAAAATTAAAATTGAAGGGAAATCTGCATACGGTGTATGAGCATACCAGAAATATAATTTTTTTCAGACCAGACCCAGAATTCCGTTTTCACAGCAAGGAAGTCTCACATAGCTTAAATACTGAAATGCATAGAATGCAAAGCATGAAGAACTATGCTTTATTTCTCAGAATGAACACTAGAAATGAGAAATTTTTACAAATGTAATTTGCTTGTGTTATTTTTTCTTTTTTTTTTTTTTTTTTTTTTTTTTTTTTTTTTTTTTTTTTTTTTTTTTTTAAATTTATATTGTAAATTATCTGAAGCAGGATTGCCTTATCCTTCCATGGCAGTTCAGGATCTTGCCTTTTGGTACTCGAGTGTTTTAAATATGTATTGACTTTCAATTTCCAACAATGCTGATACACAGTAATAAGCCACAGGCATTAAAGTTTTAAAATGCTTAAAGTTAATCTTAAAAAAAAAAAGCTTATTCATTCTTAAATGATACATTTCCAACCATAGTTTTAAAAAAAAAAACAAACAGAAAAATGTAATTAATTGATTCTGCTTAATATCCTTCCAAAATTAACCAATTCAAGAGAGATTTTAAGTGTTCTGAAATCAAAGATTAATGGATGCATTACCAATAAATCTTTGTGTATCTTTTCAGTTAAAATTATACAAAATACAAATCGCTGCTATGTTGTAACCTTTCTGTTCTTTGCTTATTATTTTTGAATAATTTATTAATTTTTTCTTTATCACAAAAAAAACCTTAATGCCAGGATGAACACATCTCAATATTGAATCACATCTCTAATATAAAAATTTCTGATGCCACCTTCTTATTAAAGGAAGAATTTCTCCTTATTTTCCTTTGCATCTTATCTACTAAAATTCTATCTAAATATTTTAGTGACTCTTCAAGGCCTCCAAATATTCATTGTGCTATGATTTAAAAGCCTGACAGGAATCAAAGATATCGGAACTCAAGTGCAATTTCAGGTCAACTCCTTGTTTATTGAACGTTCATAGTTTTTGATCTGTCTCCTATGCAAAAGTCATTATACCAATATTCCATCTGATACATCTGTTAAAGATGATTTTTTTGGAATGTAAAATCCTGACTAAAGCAAAAGGCAAGTTCCAGCTCAAATCAAACCAAAATCTTAATAATTTCCCATAATTCTTTCAACACAATTTATCACAACTGTGTTTTTTATTTTAAACTCCAAGCCGCCTGACAAATTTCAAGATCAAATATTGAAGCAACAATTCATCTATTCTTTGAGATAGGTAACTTCAAAG
Organism: Burhinus bistriatus; assembly: GCA_013397275.1. Taxonomy (NCBI): domain Eukaryota; kingdom Metazoa; phylum Chordata; class Aves; order Charadriiformes; family Burhinidae; genus Burhinus; species Burhinus bistriatus. The sequence continues at coordinate 588,459 of VYXH01000326.1, forward strand.
AGATAAGAAGATGATCTTAAATTTTATTCAAAGGAGTTGTAATAAAATTGCACAATGCACGCCTTAAAAAAACCAAACCTAATGTGTTACCTTGTGAAATAAGTGATATTCCCAATTTCGTATTTTCACCCTACTCACCTGAGTTTATTTGCTGCACTTTATGTTATGTCTTGAATTTGTACAATCCGATACTCAACCGTGGATTCTGACCAATTGCGGTTAATCAGCGTGTGTCTTTATATGAACCTCCAAATTCCAATTTGTTGTCTGAGGACTGTAGAGAGTGTAAACTAGTAACCCCACACTGCACTTTCAAGAGGGGAGAGAATGAGTTCTGAATCACCAGATAGGAGACAGAAAAAAACTTAGGGAGTCATAGCAACTTGAAGATGATGAGAGTGAAACACTACAGAATGGACGTTCGCTGGCAGCTTCAGAAGAGGAGAACCAGAAGGCATGATTCTGTACTAAGCAAGGACAAGCTATGATGTAAATGGACGTATAAAAAATTTGCTAGAGTGTTGAGGAAACCAGGGTTTTTAGGGTCTATGGCATGAGTGCTTGGCCACAGACCTCAGTACTTGTGGTTCACCCATAGTCAAGACTGATCTACTAAAGAATAGAAAATCTCAGAAACCTTTATTTCGGTGTATTTGGCTGTCCAAAAAGCTGATTGTCTGAGGGAGTAGATCTTCTACAACATTTGAATTGCAATTGGAGACGTGCTATCAGATGCAAAGCCTGAGTTCAAAGATGAAGCTGCAGTCTATAAAGCAGATCAACAATTAGAAACTGAGGACAGAATTAAAAACTTGAGTTCCAGAACAGTCAGAAATTGACTTTTTGAACCTGTGGTTTGCATAGTCTCCAAAGGACCAGCAGCTAGCTATCAGACTGGAATAATCAGAAACTGCATCACGCTGGCCAAGAGCAGACCTTTCATCCATCTGTTTGGGAGTAAAAGTCACACTCAGTGGGTCAAGAAACACCTTATACCTCAGTATCTGTTTCAGATGCAAAATTGCTGCTTTTACATATATTTTTCAATTAAACGTCTGAAGGAGAAGCTCACCATTTTATAAAGAATAAAGATAATAGCTACATAAATGTTACAATATTTAACTTGTTGAAAGAGAAATTACACTCTTATTTTTTGAAGTCTGTTCCAATGCTGCACTTATATGTCATATAACAGAGCTTGGTTTAAAATATAAGTATCCATAAAAAGGTGATATGATAATATCTTGTGCTAATGGTGCCATTATCAAGCTATAAAATGATGCCATTATTTTGCCCAACTGTGTGGCTTCATGCCCAAGGCCGTTGTTCCAGCTTGGAAGAACTCACAGTAATATGGCATATTATGAAATTTCCCTAAATACGTAAGAGGTTTCATAAATGGAGTGCATTTATGCAAGCCACGCTATTATGTAATAAAACAGTCTCCTGATTTATATCTGAGAGTATGAAATCATGTCAAACCATACCTTCCTAAGATTCCAAAAAGTGAAATATATATTTTGAAGGCTAGCTAAAATGGAAAAAAAAGTTGTTATGGACCTCATCCTCAAATGCCTGTTATAAAAATAATTTCCCACATATTCTGCAAGTAAGCCAGTTGTCAGAATTTAGGGTGAAAATCCATAAACAGGTCAGTGCTCCAAAGCTAAAAATTCCTTAAAGCTCACAACACAGACTTTAAAGCATACAAAACCAGTGATTATAAATACAGCTAAATATGACATCTGCAACATTTCTCTTGCATCTTGTTTTACGTACACAAACCATAACACACCTCTTTGAGCATTCTTGAGAGTCATTGAGTCCCAACTTTGCGTCTCAAGTTCAAGAAAAGATGAGCTGAAAGACCTGTAATGGCATCTTAACACATTCATTATTAACATCTGGCTAGTTACTAGCTTTGTACTTCAAGCACGATCATTAGCAAAAGTACATTCCTCTTCACACTCACAAATTGAAACTGCAAAGGGAAGAATAATTCTTGGCATCATTCTCGCATAAGAAGCAAATCTAGATTATGACATCAGTTGCAGATTGACTCAATAGTAAATTACCAAATCCAATTTACTCAGGACCTTGTAATTTAGTTTCAATCTAATTTAATTCAATTTTAGCTGTGATATATAAATGTTGATTAGTAGACTATTGCATAAGAATATAAAGTACTTAAATTTCTTAGGTTACTACTGTTTAAGATACAGTAGTTTTCTTTTTTTGTTCTTTCAAAGAGAGAACTGAACAGTATTAGGAACCATAAAAACAACTGTTAATAAAATTAAATTTGGAATCCATGCCAATTAACTCTACAGCATAATTTTCTAGCACGCAGAAAAAACTATCTTCCTTTGCAAACAAACTGAGCTACAAATGCACTCCATATTTTATACAACAGGTCACACTGACATGGGCTTATCCTCATGAAAGACACAGCTACAATCACTGCTTTTCAAAAACACACTACACTAATGTTTGAAATTTAGATTTTTTTTATCCTGTGGCCATAAAACTTACTATCAGACTTAATTCAAATTAAATATTTAATGTATTGTACTTTTTTATCAAAAGAAAATTTTAAACAAATAAAAGAATCTTTCAAATTATTAGAAAATAGAGGAGATTTTTGAAATAAAATAGACCAGTGGTCCAAAGTCACAATCAAGTTTTTGTAGCCTACCTCCTTCCTGGGAAGATTAACTTGCAAAAGCTTTTTGAAAAAACTTTTTCATACAATGATGAATAAATAAAAATTACTCTCAGCTCTAAATTTCTCTTTTAGAACAATCAGCAAGTATTCAGATTCATCTTACTTGGACAAGTTCTCAGATGGTTACCTTTGGCTGAAAAAATGGTTAAAGAATTAACTCAAACACTCAATAATGAACCACTGTAGTTAGAGAAGAACGAGAGGAAGAGGGAAAAGCTATTCATTTGTAGCTGAGCATCTTAGCTGAATGAAATCAACAGCAAAAATCTCCTTGTTTCCATTATGGTAATATCCTTTAGTACTCTATGAATACCTGGCTATTGCAATAATGTTTGCTGTCTTTATAGTCTGGAGGCCTTGTCATAGAAAGCCTGAACAACTTATGTTCTTCTCCGCTGCTTAGAATTCAAAAAAATAAGAAAAGCATAGATCTCACAACTATGTATTATCTTGAGAAGCAAAGACAATGGAAACCAAAGACTTCAAAGACCTTACCACATTAGGAAATCAATAGGACCTTCTGGATCATGATCCTTCGCCGAATCTCATCACAAACTTTGAATATGCAGCATTGCAATATAAGTACATACCCTCACTGTCTACTCTTAGATTACTCCACACAAAAAAAAATATTGAACACAAACAAAACAGTGTTTCAGCCCTGAGCAGTTCTATTCAATGGTCTCTGAAAAAAACATATCTCACTCCTCGTCCTGCAATGGTACCAATAGGTACCAAAGTATTATGTACATTATACTTCTCTGTAGACTTCAGAATAGTGACCCAATGACCTCTCACTGACGCAATTTTTTATAAATCTACAAGTATTAAAATGCACAGCCCAACTTGTACCCAGAGTTTTCATACTTAATCTGCTTGAAAACACCAACAAAACACATGGTTTGGGTGCCAGCCACACCAACCGTAATGTTGTGCATTAATAATAATGCATATACATAGGTTTAACATCATGGTATATAACCATTTTGCTAATTCGTACTGACAACTATTTATTGGTATATGCACAAGATGCAACTTGCCAGAGAGCCTTCTGGTTATCCAGAGACAATGAAAGAGCCTCTTGTTCCTCCCAGATCCACGATCCCAGCCCTCCCTCCAGGCGACAAGAATATGCTTGAACTTTGAGATATTCAGAGAGTTACTCACAATGACCTTAAAGAGTTCTGTGATCTTTCACTTTTGAGATCTTCTAATACTACCAAGTGAAAGTACAGTGAAAGGACACTTGAAAGTACAATATGGACATATGTCAATTGCCAGCTTTTTTTTCCCCACAATATTGCATTTACTGGTGGTCTTACTTCAAGACAGGTGAATATCAGTAAAAACTAAGCTATGACAAGCTGTATCTAACACAATTTCACAAATAGAAGTATGTTAAAAATCGGGATAAACCCATCAGTAACTGTCATTTGCTATTTACATAGCTGTATTCATGCTAAAGCTATAAAGGGCAATTAAAATATTTAATCTGGGAATTTAGTTAGAATTCTATTTTGCAATATTCACTAAAAATTAAAAACTGCCATGATAACACTCAAGATACATGATAAGAAGCTCTGCCTCTGGGTTACAAAATAATCACAAAATGTATCTACACAAATACATATTGTAAAATTTAAAGGTTTTTTTCAGTTTTTACACTAAGCATATTAAACATTTGATGCTTAGGGATATAATTCCCTTTGCTGTTTTGCTCACTGTTTGACAAAATATTTTGCCCTCAGGCAATGATACATTTGTCTGCAATATATTTGCAGCACTTTGAAAATAGCTGTTTTATTTGTTGACATATATTTAAAAAAAAAAAAGAGTGAAGATTTTTATTAGAAAAGCAGCAGAGGTGTACGGGACATTTAAAGAGGCTGTAATGGGCTTTTTCCCTCCCTTACCAATTCACTGTTATTGGATAATACAATAAGATAGTTGGATGTTTTAGTGACAATGTGGCAGGACAAAATACGGCAGGACAAAATCTGTGCATCTCCTGTTAACATATCTTTACTGTATTCAAATTATAAGCTACTCAAATCTTTTTATATGTATCAGGGTTTCACAGAGTGGTTGTGGTTGGAAGGGACCTCTGGAATTGTCCAAAGCCCCCTGCTCAAGCAGGGCCACCTAAAGCATGTTGCCCAGGACCATATCCAGACCAGTTCTGAATACCTCCAGGGTGGGAGACTCTACAACCTACCTGGGCATCCTGTGCCAGTGCTCAGCCCTCACAGTAAAGAATGTGTTTCCGGATGTTCAGACAGAACCCTCCTGTGTGTCAGTTTGCACCCACTGCCTCTGGTCCTGTCACTGGTCACCACTGAAAAGAATTTGGCTCCATCTTTGCACCCTCCCTTCAGGTATTTGCATCCATTGATGAGATCCCCCAACCTTTCTTCTCTTCTCCAGGCTGAACAGCCCCAGCTTTCTCAGCCTTCACTCACTGGAGAGATGCTCCAGTCCCTTCATCATCATAGACACCCTTTGCTGGACTCCCTCCTGTAGCTCTTGTACTGGAGACCCCAGAACTGGACAAAGCCCTCCAATGTAGCCTCACCAGCGCTGTGCAGAGGGGAAGGATCACTTCCCTTGACTGCTGGCAACACTCTGCCTAATTCAGCCCAGGATACCATTAGCCACCTTCGTCACAAGAGGATGTTGCTGGCTCATGGCCAGCTTGGTGTCCAGCAGAACCCCCAGGGCCTTTTCTGCAAAGCTGCTTTCCAGCTGGGCAGCTCCCCAGCATGTACTGGCGCATGGGGTTGTTCCTCCCTAGGTGCAGGACTTTGAAGTTCCCTTTGTTGAACTTCATGAGGTTCCTGTTAGCCCATTTCTCCAGCCTCTCCACGTCCTACTGGATGGCAGCACAACCCCTGGTATATCAGTCACTACTCCCAGTTTTGCATCAACGGCAAACTTGCTGAGGGTACACTCTGCCCCATCATCTAGATGAATACATTAAAACTCAAACCATTATTCCACAAATGATGATTTCACTAACAAAGTGTACCACAACGAACAGCATAAATGGACAGATTTTAATTTAACCTTAGGACAAATAGGATTGTAACAATCTACAGTTCTGACACTGAAATAATTCTGACTTCTATATGGAAATGAATATGGAAATTTATGGAAAAGAATTATGTCAAGGAACATACATATGTATTCCTTACATATATATATATTTTATATAATATATAAATGACAAGTAAATGGCATCAGGAAAAGGTACCCACCAGGTCACGTTCAGCTTTAGATATCTGTATCTGCCATTCAGTTTATCTACTCTCAATTTAGTATCTTTTCATGCCTATCACCAATTCCCTGACATACTTTATTTCTAGTACAACAGAATAGCCACAGGAAAGGTATTAAATAAAATCGAGTAAATATTATTGAACAAGTTTATTTGAATATTGATGCAGTACTTGTAAAATTTTAGTTCCAGGCTTATAGTTAAAACCTGTGTTGCGACTAAAGGAAATCTGTTTCTGGTGAAAGAAGGATTAGGAAATTCCTACTGCAGAAAACTGATGCTGTTTTGCAGCAAATTGTTATTATTGCATGATGAGGAAAAATAGCTTTAAACCTGAAACTAAGTTTTAATGTCATATGAACCTAATTTTTCTGGCAGTCATGTCTCATACAAGGTCAGAAAAAAAGCATTTTCTGAAAATGCCTCAGAATGTCCTACAAGCTTCATAATCTATACAGTTTAGTTTTTCCTAACTGAACAAACACTTCCTATCTTTTTTCCTGAGAGAATAAAAGGATTGGTAATTCCTTATACCATTTTTTCTATTAACTACAGTCATTCCTTTAGAAACAATAATATATCTTGTTTAGACGATCACAAAGCAAAAATAAGGAGTTCATGTACAAAGCAATTTGTGAGTAATCAACATGCAATATTCAGGTTATTCATCACAGCCCCCAACCACAGGAAGAATTTGTTTTCATTGAGATATGAATACTGAGTTAATAGGGGTTTGAAAAGGTACTGAAGAGACGTGAAAACATTACCCTAAACAAACAAAACAAGCGAGCAGGACTAGCGAAGTGATTGTCCCCCTGTACTCGGCACTGATGAGGCCCCACCTCGAATACTGTGTTCAGTTTTGGGCCCCTCACTACAAGAAAGACATTGAGATTCTGAAGCGCGTCCAAAGAAGGGCTACAAAGCTGGTGAGGGGTCTACAGAGTACAAGTCTTATGAGGAGCGGCTGAGGGAACTGGGGTTGTTCAGCCTGGAGAAAAGAAGGCTGAGGGGAGACCTTATCGCTCTCTACAACTACCTGAAAGGAGGGTGTAGAGAGGCAGGGGTTGATCTCTTCTCCCAAGTAACAACAGATAGGATGAGAGGAAATAGCTTCAATTTACTCCAAGGGAGGATTAGATTGGATATTTGGAAAAATTTCTTCACCAAAAGGGTTACCAAGCATTGGAACAGGTTGCCCAGGGAAGCGGTGGAATCACCATCCCTAGAGGTATTTAAAAAACAGGTAGACATGGTGCTTAGGGACATGGCTTAGTGGTGGTTTTGGCAGTATTATGTTGATGGTTGAGCTTGATGATCTTAAAGGTCCCTTCCAACCTAGATGATTCCATGATTCTATGAAGACCTCTGCCTAATTCTAAAGCTGAATTTTCTACAAAAACCTGAGCTTAATACATACAGTATTGTTTTTAAAGCTGATTTAGAAGATTTGCATTACACATTTCTTAAAAGAAAGTGGTTTTAGACAAATTTAAAGATGATGATTAAAATAGCTCTTCAAAAGTTAAAGGGGAGAAGCGGAAAACCCAGGATCCAACAACATTTCAGTCAAAGCCAAATCAGAAGACGCTGTTGCACAGCTACTGTCAATGATGTACCTGCTACCACCATGAAGAGTGACGCTGCTGACGTGACAGCCATCACCCAGGACAGCAGGTGGTTAAAGGCATTTTGGATTCCTGGCACAGAAGATATCTAAGAATGAGGAAATAATTGTCTTTTGTTGTCTGTTTACACAGCCCACCACAATGAGGTTTCGATTCAGGACTGGCACTAAATCCCAATTATTCTTATTAATAGCATCATACTAACAAATGGCCGTATTTACCACCCATTGCTTGTGTGAAAGGGGAATTTTTAAAAGAAAATGGACAGAAAGAAGGTGAGACTATTGACAGAGTGGGAACAGAAAAAGGCTTATTTGACAGCAGGAAAACAATAAAGACAGATGTTAGGTTCAGACCACAGACATTGAGAAACAGGAAAAAAAACCTATCCTCCTGGCATGCACATAAACACTGCTTGATTTCTTCAGAAGAGTTTAGCATATGGCAACTATCAGATTAGAAAAAGCAGGTATGTAACTACAAGCAGTATAATGATGCTTAAACCAGAGCAATTACCAATATTCTGTTTGTAGAGACAAGGGACAATTCAAAGGAAAACAAAATAAGCAAAAAAAGGGATATTTTTTTTACGCTAAGCTTCTACCAACTTCTACCCAGAAGATTAAAGAGACCTTCATTTTGGAAGACGCAATGACTGATGAAGACAGAAAATTCTTTTGTTCTTTCTGCTTCTGAATAATGGAATGCTTCACTGAAGAAAATAATGTGTACAGAGATATGGGATCATATTATTACAGAAATCTGGAATTAGAACATAGAATTTAAATTGGTTAAACTTCACTTTGAAAATTTCTTTAATGACTATGAGGTGCCAATAGGTCATTCCGACTACTTTGCAAGATGGAACTCAATGGCACAAATATCTTTACACTTGGAAAATCGGAAACAAAAATAAAACTACAGTCCTAATTAGACTTAAAAACCTAAATTATATTTTTTAATGTACCACCCTCAATTATATAAAACATATTATCTATGTTCTTGAGCTCAAAGAATTTTGGTCCAGTTGAAGGCTCATCACAAGGTATTTTATATGCATTTCATATGAGCTATCCTAGGAGAAAGAAGGATGAAACAGAGCAACAGTTTACACTGTCAGGCAGCAAAACTGTCAACATAGATGAAAAACAACGTAGGCAAGGACATAAGATAAAGAACGTTTTGTTTGAAAGTCATACTTGGTAGAAACACCAGGCTCCTTAGCTTATCAAGCATTTTCTTCAAAGCTGCAGTTTTACTAATCTCAAAAACTTAATTCCACCATTACATAGTTTAATATTTAAAATGAAATTGTTTTCTAACACATTTCAATAAAAAAATTGCAATAAATTAAATCATAATCCTTCATATCAATCATCATAATAATTCTTTTCGACATTTCCACGTCTTTCCTTCACTTCCACTAGTTTCTTCAGTACAAAGTAATCTCAGTGTATGACCTGAAGGAGTCTTCACTCCAATTCTCTTCTTGAAACCTCTTAGCTCTAACCTCAGTATGAGTTTTTGTTTCACTTTTGAGTTCTAGTATACAGTTCTGAATCTCCTTCAACAAGGTTCTTATCTTCTCAGAGCACAGTAATAGCCCAGTGCAGCAAAGCTTTTCAAGACATAATGTCCTCCTGCACTTACAGACTACCAGGTTCTGAAAACAGAGAGCTGCTTCAGAGTTTTAATGACTTTTCTACCTGGAAATGTCCAAGCCATATTTTAAAGGAGAGTAATCTTTCTTGTATGCTACTTATTACTATTTGGGGTATAAGTAAAAAAAAATCCCAAGGACTGTCTCAACAGCATCAAACATTAAGCTACATCCACACTACTTGTTTCGGGCATAAAATTCAATGTAGTAATAGAGGAGAAAGAAAAAAAAAGATTTTTTTTGTGATTAAGCTCTATAAAAACAGGGAGATAATTAAAAATATATCACACATTGTTTGACTGAATAATATTCAGTAGATTGATTTAATCTTCTCCTTTACATGATGAATGAAATGCGGGCCAATCTCTTTTAATAAGAGATGGATGATCATCTTCATGAGAACATAGGAAATACTTGTAGTATGTCTCCTGGAACAGGCTAATTCAGCATACACATAAGCATGGTGAATATCTAAGGAATGGTTTGGCTCACAGAAAATAACCCATTAACTAGTGGCTCCTCAATCACAGCTAGAGATGCTATGTATTATTATTTACTATAGTCTGGCATCCTTCAGAACCTTTTATACTCAGTTTAGACCAAAGTGTGCCCTTAACTAATAAAATACACAGAACTGAAGTAAAACCATATGGAACACTTATCTGATTTTGCCACACTGACCAAGAGTTGAGTTTCGGTATTACTTGAAGTAAAAGGAGAAAAAACTCTGAGGAACTAACACAGCTCATAAAAATAAACAGAAAATTCACCTCTTGCATGAGTAATGCAAACTACATTAAGTTAATGGAGTCATGCCTCAAAATCCTAGTAGCAATTTTTATTAACTTTTGGGCTATGATTTATTTTATTTCACTGATAGAAGAAAAAAAAAGTTATGCTTATCTGATTAATAACCATTTGCTGAGTATCTTCTCAGACTCCTGGAACCTTTACTGTAAAGAAATAGTTTAACTAAGCTTCTGTATATACTGATGGACACAGTTATCTTTGGTCAGAGGTTAATCAAATATTATCTCTTGTAGGAGTGCGATATTTGGCAGTTAATTCTCAAAAATGTCTGGGGCCTCATAAAAGCACAAGGGCAGTACAACTGTTCAAAAAAATTAAAATGGACACCCTTCCAGGAAATATATAGTACACTGCACCTGCTAAAGGTCATGAGTGTTTTACACAGTTTGAAGTGGAAGGTATAAAAACACATTTTTAGTACATTTCCTAAATGAATTATAATCATGAATAACGTCAAAAATTAACCAAGTGAAAAAGCATGCCAAACACACAAACTTCCCAACTATGGCATAATGATGTGCTTTTCTTTCTATGTTAGTGAGAACTGTTGTCTCTCTTGGGTAAAACAAGGCAAGTTTAAGCTTTTCGTCAGACCAAATATCCATTTTAATATTTGCTGAAAGAATGGTTATTTCATACAAGGACAGAGTAAAGTGTACTTACCCAGATATTATAATCAGAGGGAAAAAACCCTCATACCACCAAAACAAAAAACATCAGGAGAAACTGAGAAAAGATATGTAATTTTCAACAGCATAACATAGCTTCCTCTTCTTTGAGAAAATACTTCTTTCCATCACTTACTAAATCATATCTTCATGTTGACTGGGACATGTTTTTGACTAACAACTGACAAGTTATTGACACGCTGGATTAAAGTAGATTAAAAAAAAATGTAAAGATAGATTTGTATGTAAATTTTGTAGTCTGACATTAAATCCCCCAATATACCCAGCCATGGATTCAGCTGCAGAGGCCACGCAAACCCACAGAGCTCTTCAAAACTCACATGGCAATTCTATGAGGCAAATGATGGTGGTCCCATTGTATGAGTGCATAAACGGGTAACCTCCCCACAACACAGAACTGAATGACTTAAGGAAACAACATGAAACTGATAAAAATGAAGCGTCTGCAACAATTCCTCTCAGGTAGACACTACATAGATTTTTTTTTTCTCTTCTCCTCCTCCCCCATCCCACCCTCTTTGATGTGCTTCAAGAATAAAAGGTTGTCACTTAAGAACGACCTACTCCTTATGCTTGACTAGTATGTGGATCCACCCTTATTTCCCCAATGTATGTCTTCAGGCAAAGCAACCCCTTTAATTTCCCCCACTCCTCCATAATAACTGGAAAGAACCTATTCATAAAAGGATATGAAATAAAATCAAAGACAAATAATGGCTGATACTTCTAAGGTCATCTATAGCACCCACATGCCCCAATCTCTCCCGAAAATGAGCATCCAAACAACTAGATGACTTAAAAAATGGTACTTAGCTATGACCTGTGATTTACAGATTTTGAGAAGTGGGAAATGTATTTGTGAAGAAGGGGGCAGGACACTAGCAATTATCAATATAAATACTGACTTGGCTGACAAAAATGTTTCCGGTCATATTTTCTTGATGAAATAATAACTTTGGGAACTTCAGTTAACCTGCTTAATAATAAAATGTCATTCAACAGGTCAACCGCCTTGTTCACCTTACAAGGTCAAGGAAAACATTCTCCCTAACAATGTTTTCACGTCAAAGAAATAACTTTGCTATTGAAAGTTCAAAATACTCAGTTGTATTCTACCATTAGTGGCATATTGAATATGAAAGTTTATTTTACTTACATGATTAAACCAGAAACAGAAATGACAGTAAACACTGATTAATTCCTAAAATATTTCACAGAACTAAGACTGTAATGATATTATTAATCAAAACAAATTCAGTGATGTCTTGAACCAATTCTGAATACTGTTTTTTCATACTTTCTTTGTATTCCTAAAACAAAAGACAGGAAAACCCACCAATTTTCAGAACAGAAGGTTGTAGCAATTTATCAATTCCCTGAGCAGCAGGGCAAAACAGTCAATTCAATTAAAGAGTATGTACTAGACCAATTGTATTGTCGTTCGTTGTGGAGCAAAGGGCTCTAAGTGTCAACAAACTGGCAGTGAAAGAAGAGTCAATTGGTAAAAGACCAATTTCATTTGTTTTTAAAACATTCACACAAACCCCACAAAGCTGAGAAACGGACCAGTTTAATCCTCCTTTTCTGAACGCCATTAACTGCTTTCTAATAATCACTGCTTAGTTCTGTGAAACTTTTTTTAAATTATGAATTATTGCTCATTCTTAACAACTTCAGAGATAACTGTAAACACTCTTCATAGCCACTACTGTTTTCCCTCTACATTTCCTAAGAATGAGTAGTAGGGCACCTGCCTGTCATATCACGAGAAGTATGATTTCATTCCTTTGTTAAGATGACACCAACGGAGACACTTCACTTTTGTTGTTACAAATTATTCACATCAAAAAGGAAAAAAAAATGGAATATTGAAAACAGAAAATTATATCACAGAAAACATAATAAAAACACAGGAAGTACAGCAGCTGGGATATTCCTGCTTCCCCAAAGGAGAATCAAACCTGTATTGATAGATGGTCATATAATTTAGTTTTGAAAATTCTGATTTTAAAGATTTCAGAAACTACCTGTGCCACCTTTCCTTTTAGCATGTCCAAATTAAATATCTCTTACTGATATTTAGGCCCATTTCTTCTTCTAGCCCTCTTTCTCCACCTCCGTCCCCCATCAGTCAGACATTTTTAGTTGCTTGACTGCAGTATCACCCTTTAAATCTTCCCTTCATGAGATTAACAAGTGAAATCATTTCAGTATTTCCTCAAGTCATTTTTTTAGACCTCTTTGCAATTTTTACTATCCCCTGAACTCTCAAGTCGAAACCAGAAAAAGCTGAGTAGAGCAAAAGGACTGCTTTACAAGTTTCATTTAAAATGCTTTTCTTCAAGGTAACTAAACCTGTTTTATGTCTTTGTATTAATTTTCATTTTGTTCCCTTTGTATCCTGAGTTACTGTTTGAGCAATATTAACACAAGAAGTGTCAGCTTAGCAATAGAATTTAAAAAGTATAATATTACTCAGTATGATCATTTAAACAACTTGCTTTCACTACACTGTAAGCTTGAAAAGCCTTTAAAAAACTTATTAATATTATATGTCATTAATAAAAATTGAATTTCTTTCCCTCTGCAAACTTCAAAAATGTTATTTCAATGAGGTACCATTTACTATTTTCTTCTAACAGAAAACACAATTAACCTTAGCACACCTGCTATCATATTGTTAGTAAGTTGTCACTACTGTATCTTGTTTATTCATCAATTTAAATTGAAAATAACAAGATAAAAAAATCTCTTCCTCCATAATTTGCTTGATTTCACCACACTGACTGAGGTTAAACAAAGGTAACGTTAAGCGAAGGTAACGTTTGCATATCATGAAAATCAGTTTAACAAATATGAGCAAGAATTTAAGCACTAGGGTAGTTCATAAAAATAAGATTCACACACAAAGCAGGTCACCCACAGTGACTGCAACCCCAGTAACTCAGTATTCATGCTAATGGAGAGAGCATGTAAGTGGACCTGAATAGAAACTGATGGTTTATATCATAGTATCACACAGCTTATCACTGTGAATGATAAACTATGCGAAAGCATCCCACAGATGAAACTATTTAATGATCAGATTGAGTATTTGGAAATTCAGGAGTATAAATTCACATTGGTATTAGCATGATAAGGAGTCTATGCATTGCAATTACACACACGGATTCACTGATTGCTTTGAGAGATTAAATTCTGTCATACTAGACTACCATTCCACCTTTTCACCTCAAGTGAGACAAGTTCATTATTTTATGTTAAATTCTTACATTTTGGTTTTGGTTTTGTTTGTTTGTTTTTAAATAAAATTTAAAAAAAAAAATAAAAAAAATAAATCAGAAGTCCTGGCTCTTTTACATTTGGCTACTACAACAGGTGTAGAATACTCACCACTAAAACAACTTCCTCAAACTACACCAGTCAAGCATGAAGAAAAACACAAATGGAATGTCAGGCACCTTAATGGAGTAACCAAATTGTAACAATAACAATGGTACTGTGCAATTTAATCTTCTATCTGCAAAACGATGTCTTGACAGACTAATAACTGTAGACTGCACCGTCACTTTGTTCAAAGATGGATTCAAACTGAAGGTGAAGAACCATTACGGTGGCCAGGAGGGGAACAGAAAATGAATCTTATCAAAGGCAAAGAATAGAGCTTGCTTTTCCAGGTAAATCAAAGGCTGATAGGGAATATGATCGCTGTATATAAATACACAAAAGGAGTAAACACCAGGAAGAATGAAGAGCTACTGAAGTCATAGAAAATGGCTGCACAGTAACAAATATGTACAAAATTATTACATTTGTGGAAATAAAGAAGCTTTGTGAAAATATTTTAAGTTCAGTAGTGGGGAAATCTGCTTTTGAAAACAGGTGGATGAGTTTACGAAAATGTTTGCTTGCAACATCAGGTAACATCACCTAGATGATGGAACAGGTTCCTGCTGGCCCTAAGCCCATGTTATTAAGATGTCAGAAGACCACTTTAATGTTCCGTGTGTATTTGCAAGACTTGGAACCCAGCAGATAAAACCTGTAGCCCTTCACATTTCGTATATTACTATATACATTGGCAGTTAGTAAAAAATAAGTAAAATTTATCTTAATGAAAAAATTAATAACGGAACAAATCTTGGATAGAATAATAGTTTGCATGAAAACCAAGGACTGAAAAGTTACTGTACGCTTGCCTTCCAAACTTACTTTAAACACATAATTTGAGATGCTGTTCAGGTTACAATAATTAACACAGAAGATGAATACATCATTTAAATATGCCCAGTTCATAAGAAAAGCCAAGATACAACAAAATAAGACAAAAGATTGTCAAAAGAACTGGGTGATTATATCCCTGTTCAAGATGTTTTCAAGTAACCTTTATTCATGAACTCTAAATAAAATTCAAAGGAAGTGGACGTAAAGAGATGAGTATCAGTCTTTATGATGAAACAAAGACAAGATCAAGCATATCAGATTACTGTAATTCTTCCAGCTCCTCAGGATGCCTCTTCTAGTTAGAATGGAGAAGTGAATTGATTACTTTGCAAATAATACAGCTGCAATTGATTTTTTACCACCACTAGCCTTACCACAGATGAATAGAGCTTTAAAAAGGATTTTCAAAACAAATGAAGTTCTGTGGTTAATGCCCATAGAATATAAATGAGGTGCTATTAGTTTATGGAAAAAAAAAAAATAAAAATCAGTGCAATCATTTTACAAAAAAAGCATTACCAGCTTACAGTAGTTAATAAAGGTGTGATGTGAATGAAACAGCTTTTCACCTTTTCTAATGCCTAAAGAGAAGGTAATAGCTAAGAAAAAAATCTGTTCTTACTTATGCACATAGGACTTAACCATAAGAGTGCTAATATACCTGTTACTTAGGGCAGAACACACATCTTCTTTTATATTCTCACTGAAGAGCTGATATAAGCACTTCAAAGAATGCCACTGTGTGCCTTCACTTTGGCACGGACGCAGCGATACAGTTATACCAGGCTCATGTTAACGAGCGCTGCAAGAATACATCACCAGTGAAACAGCAGAGCCAAAAAGTTCTTTTTAAACCTTTTGAATAGGCATGTTGCGAATACTTCTCCACTGACATCTCACCACCAACTCTGCAAAGCGTAACAGTAACAATAACCCTTATATTTCAGTTCAAATGCTGTTTTACACTATTTCCCCCTGTTCATCCTTGCCGTTACTGAAGAGATGTGCTTCATCCTTGCTCTTTCCAATCTCTAGCGTGTACACACAAGCACTGTCAAATTTTCAATATACGAATGTGTCTTTAAATAACAATATGCCAGAAAGGAGAAAAAACTCCCACAGATTTTAATAAGGATAATGATTATGCTATACAGGAAAGATATCAGCTGAAAAGAAAGATTAAACTGAAAAGGCACTTTGTATGTTATGGTCTGTATGAGGGGGACAGCCTGCAGTTACAAGTAGTATGAAGTCCCCTCCACAGTAAGAGTTACAAGTTTCTCAGGTGGTTTTTGGAGAGAAACATCTGATCATATCACTTTCTAGCGTTACATGTTAATTCACCTATGTGGGCATAATAAGAAACTTATGGTCTTGAAAGAAGATGCTCGCTGGGACAGCAACTCCAAAAGGGAAAAATTAAGATCTGACAGGATAAAATTTAAAACTACATCTCCCTTAGAAAATACTGTTCAAATATTTTATTGTTATGATGATTAGAACTAGTGTCTCCAAAAGCCACATCTCATTCTGTCTTAGGAGACTATCCCAACGCCATTTAAGTAACACTTTTTTCTTCAAGGCAGGTATAATTATGGAGCTCAACAGGCCTAACAGCTGGATAAATACCAAAATAAACTATCTTCTATTTATATTATACAACTTATTATTTTAAGTCATGATCTCAAGATTTATAACCACTTTAATTATTTTTAAATCCTTGGGGCTGGAGGGACTTTCAAGGAGAATGCACTGAATTGCACTGAATTCCTGGGATTGATCTTAATGTCTTCTGTAAATTCACTGAGCTGCATAGTAATAAGTCCTTAACTTTGAATATCTTAAGAAGAGGGCAAAGAAGGGATCTTATCACTGTCTCAAATGACCCGATGGGTGGGCTGCAGAGAAAATAGAGTCAGAGTCTTCTCAGAAATGCACAGAAATAGGATCAGATACAACGGACATAAAGCGCAACATGAGATACAAGGAAAAAAATTGACTGGCCAAGGATCTGAGCAGTCAGATCTAACTTTGAAGTTGGCCCTGCTCTTAGCTGGGGTTTGGAATAGGGACCTCCAGAGGTTCTTCAACCATAAACTGTATTTACCAGACTCAGAACTTCTGTATCCACAGCAAGTGAATTTTGTGCCATATCTATATTAATTTGATGAAGAAACCCAATATGAAATACTTCAGCTATAGATAATTAATACAAAAACTTTGTTCTGAGTGAAAATTAGTCATTTCTGTAAAACTCTCATACGTACAGAGCAGAGAATTTCTCAGACACTACCACTGGGAATAAAACAAAAATAAAATTACCTTAAATGAACACAATTCAAAGCCTGCACAAAGATGGTATTATGAGACAAAGCAGTAATGATGATTCTATATACATACAAACAGCTTTTATTTCACTCATCTGAGAATATCTGACAGATTGAATGGTTTTTCACTACCTGGACTGCTAGTTAATATGGCAATTTTAACAAGACTGCAATCTGTAACAATGTCAGTCTTGTGTATTTTTCTTGTCACTGTAAAGAATAATAATAAAAGGAAAAGACAAGAAAGTAAAATGAGGACATCACGAAACAAGAAGAAAAAAGGAAGGAAAAAAAGGCAGAAGATTCGCCTTCCCCCAGTTTTGTGTAAGGTATGTTCATCAAGGGCTAACAGAATGAAAGACTAAAACTACAAATAAAGTTCAAGTAAGATAAATAATAATGTAGGAATAGAATAGCAAAATTTGTAGAGCATATTGGTCTAAAAATTCATTTTATCAACTTTAAGAATATGTGTTCAAAACAAGTATTCTATAATCAGCAGTTCTTACATATTTTCACAGAAGATCACTACTCTCCAATTCATGCCTACATAGACCATCTCCTTACCCATTCCTATCAACATACATAGCCATACAATACAAGTAACAGAACTTCCATTCCTTCTGGATATTTTCCTACTTATACATACAAAGAGATTGTAGTAATCCTCCTAGCAAAAGCATCGCTTTGAGAAATGAGAATAATATAAATTCAACATGGCATGTATTAAACTTTAACTAACGTGAAATGAATTGCAAAGAGATTCGCATTTGTACAAATGTGTTTCTAATGCAAGGCACAGTGAGATCCTTGGACCTTTGTTTTCTAGTATTATTTAAAGCTTTTGTCAATAACTGGCAAGAAAATTATTAATATATTTTTATTTGGCATGCTGAGGGAAGAAAGTGAAAATAATAGGTCGCTTTTACCAAGCCATTTGTACAGGAGGATAAGGGGAAGGTAAAAGTAGTAAGAACTGCCTTTGATAGTATAAATGTGAAATCAAAGAATGAAGATCATTCTCAAGTATGATTCTGGACTCAGTGACACTGAAAAACATTTGGGATTATGGTAGATAATCAATAAATTCCCAGTGCTGTGATGAAAGGGCTATGGTAGCCCTGGATGTACAGAAGAAAATACTGAACATTAGGAAAAGGCTGGGTTGGAATCACAAGAAGAAAGAGCAGGAAAGGTGGTGTTAAGGTTCCTCTGCTTCCTTCGGCAGCACAGTGTGGCCCATGGGGGAGCTGCTGAAAAGCACCCTTTTTCTGCCCCCTCAAGCACATCATTAACTCTGTATCCGAAACAGATGTAATCACGCTTGGAAAAGCATATGCAGTTCTGGCATCCGTAATTCCCAAGAGATACTGAAATGCTGGAGGGTTCAGAGGAAAGCCACAAGATTGACAGTAAGACTGGAGAAAAACTGAAGAAAAGGTGATGGAGTACCTGGTAAGTATTTACAACAGCACATCTTCTATAGGAGGAAGCTCTTCTTTCTAGCATAAAACTGTATTTCAAGACTAGCCTGTGGAAAGCTACAGTTATCATGAATCAAATGTTTTTAAACAGTGACAATAATTAATAGTCAGAACTATTTAGTAGGAGTCTAGTGCGTGTCTCATTTCTAGAAATACTTAAGCCAAGACTGGATTTTTTTTTTTGAAATATACTATCTAGTTCAAACAGCAATTAATTTGCGAAAGCCTATGCTTTAGTTTATGTCTCATTTCAGATTATATGATTACAGCAGCCCCTTCTGGATTTATCATCTATGAGACATGCACCAAGGTAGCAATGAAATCAAGTGCCTACATGAAAAAGTAATGACAAATATCTAATGTACTTACAACCAGATTTTTAAAAAAGCAGATGACCTGCAAGCTCTCCACCCTCTTGTTTAATACGCTTATCTGGCTATCTATGTCTGATAGTTGGTTGTACTGCCTCCCTGAAGGCACAGAATATGTTTGTCTAATACAGACCAAGCAGTTTTGCAGGGTTTTTTTTCTGTTTCTTCAAAGTATATGCAATTGGCTTCCTGATAATAAAGAATTCAAGAGATTTTTAAAATTACATCATTACCACAATTTAAAGGTCCTTAAAGCATTTCAAAATAAAAACTAATGATCGACATTTCATAAAGAGAACAACCAGAATCACAGCCCTAGTATTTTGCATAGTCTAAAGAAGCGAGCATTCACACTATAATTATAAAAGAGCACAGTAGCTCCCCAATATCTGCCCATTTAACAGTCAAGTTTGCAGGTCTGAGCTGGTCTTCTTGCTAAACAAAGAGCTTGTGATTCTGCCCAACTTTGTTGTATTTTTTCTGAGTTTCTCAGGAATGACATTTGTGGACTGACCTCCTCCCATCTTCACATTGGTTAGCTCAGCTCAAACCATTTAAGCATCAGTTAATCCATGAGGAACCACAGAATGGCTCTAATATTTTCATTTTGTTATTTCATCATAGAAATTAATACATTGACCATATGGTTAAAAGATTAATACCTAGCTGTGCAAAAAAATAGAGGTCTACACGAAATAACTCATCACAACAAAAATACGTTAGAAGAGGTCCCAAAGATCAATATGAGGAAACTATTTTCCATTCTCAAGGACTGTCTTCTAGTAAAACGTACAGTTCAACTCCTTGCATCTGTCACTGCAATAACTCCTAAACATTAGAGTGTTGTCAAAAATACTGATTCACTGAAATAATCATTCTTAAGCATGAATATCTGCTTAATTTAAGGTAGGACTCCTTGTGCTAAGGATGCAAGATGGCATCTTAGCTCACTCCTGAGAACGTTCCTGCAGATAACCAGCCTCAACTTTTGAAGCTTCATTGCTTTTGGAAAGCTTGGAGTTAGAGAGCTCTGCAAACTCAACTGTAAGCACCCCTACGGTTTCTAGCTCGAGGAATTAAGCTCTGAAGTCCTAAACAAAATCCCAGAGCTATATTTCCAGTCATTGCTGTCAGGTTTACCTAGAGCTGGAAACTACTGTTGCCAGGGTCGCTGGCTCACAGACAGTTCACCGTGACATACCTTGTTGGTTCAGTGGCTCGGAGGTCAGATTTGAAGCCTCCAGTTCATGGGACAAATGACCAGGTGCTGCTGAAGGACAATCCCATGATGTAAACGAGTTCTGATTTATGCTTTTAGACAGGGGATCCAGTTAGTCCAGGTACCTTGTAGCTCTGAGTAACAGTTCAACGCAGCCTGATCAGCAAGAACACCTGTAACCAGAAGACCTTTGGAAACCCAAAAGCTACTCTGACTTGAAATTCCTGTCAGTGTCAGGACCATGACCATGTTGGTGGTGAGGCTGACAAGATTGTCATAACCATTCAGCAGATGTGGGATTCTCAACAAGCCTACTTCACAAACACATTATGTTGGAATTGTTAAGCTGATTTTGGGCCACTAATATTTTGTTTATTAAAAAATACTGAAAAATATGGATTTGGTTGAGTTTGGCACAAATCCAAATTTAAACAAAAGTACGAGAAACAGAAATCCTGCACATTGTTCACATTTATCTACAAAATCCTGGTTAGAGAGGGTAACTAAGGTTTCTAGAATGGACAGTCATGATAAATAGGATGAAAATATCTATTCCCTACCACTATCTTCCTATTTCCATTCTGACTCCCTATGAGCCAAACATTTACCTTCAAATTATTCTGACTGTGTGGGAGCCACTGTGTATGACCTTTATAGGCTTCTGCGGTTCAACAAGGCATGGATGTTTTCTTCAGGGAGAATCTTAATCTTTGAAGGGGTATTTTTATTATTAAAAAAACAGGTTTCTATACCCTGTCATATGTTCCTTCCTCAAATCCCAAGATGAATAATTGATTTATTTTCCTATAGCTAATCAAAAGTCTGGAACAAATAAAAGCTATCTTTGAGCAGTATTTTCTGTTTCATTCTAAGTGTTGTAACTACAATTTACTTAATTAAGTAGATAAGGGAAATGGAAATTACAGAAAAAAATCTCAATATCTACTTGCTAAACATCACAGGGAGATAATTTTTATTAGCAAATACCATATCTATACATCTCTATTGTGTTCTACAGCTACCAGTAGATGGTGCCTTGGCCTATCTGGAAAGAAAACCCTATACAATTGGCACATCAGTTACAGGAGTTCTTATCTCAGACATTCAAATTACACACCAATTAAAACTATGCATCATTGAGGACTAATTATCTCTTAATTAGGTGTTTTGGTTCACTTAAATCATCAGCTGAACTATTAACAGTGCTTCTGCTTTCCAACTATGTTAAATATTTACAGATATTCTGGTGGCTTATATTAAACCTTTTCAAAGGTGATTGGAAAAAGAAATGTACCAGGCAGAGTAGTGAAATTAACATTTACATTTATTAGAGGCTGTAGAAGTTGGCACAATATGGTAGCCTTGGTCCGGTAAATTTTAAGACAAATGTTAACAGCTCTATCATTATTTGTTAAAGAAAAAAGGTATAACCTAATCATCGGAAAACACCTCCTCATTTTAGCAAACCTTCAGGATTCATAGGAAGCATTTTGGAAAATGCTGTATTGGATTTGGGCAGATTAAGTTTTTTGGGAATATTATACAGTTTTATGATTTATTCTCCACACAACTGGCCTTGCAACTACAAGGAAATAAATTACAGATATTATAGACAGTCAATTTTCCAAGACAAGAACCACTAGGTTTCCGGTATTATATTTGATTACCTCAGAAAGAAAAAAGGTAACCATAATTACTCTAACAGTCCACATTTTCAACTACTTTATATAATGCAATAATTACACATGTAACAGATATACCTGTAATAATGCAACTATGACACAGAATTTTTAATAATTGTATTTAACGTGTTGAAGAACAGAATGGAGTTTAGTTTTAGAATCTAGTACTGAAAGAAATGAATCTTTACCTCCACACTGCTGTCTCACTCATTTCATTTTTAAAATAATTTTTAATTCCTTCACTTATTGGAGTTGTTTTTTTCTAAAAAATAACTCTAGAGCAAACACTCTATTTACGCTCTATTTAGTTGAGAAACAATGAAAACATCTTTTCATGTATTTTAATCAGATATAAGAAACAATCCTATGAAGATATAAATGTGAATCTCCAGGCTTTTTCCTGTCAAACTCTGTCTGCCATGCCCAGAAAGGTAATTAGATGAGCCATTTTGGCAGAATATTGAAGTACAAATGTATCACGAGCAGCCACATGGTCTGATACCGAAATCTGTTTCTTTAGATCTACATTCTCCTACTTTACCATCATCAGCTAATTCCCTTACTGTCTAAATTAATGCCTACAGTCAATGCATAAAGCCTGACAAAATACTAAATACTACACTAAAACAGTCCTTCAAAATCTTTTCCAAAGCACTGTATGCTACTGACTTTACACTATGATCAATATCATCATCCCTACTGAAAACTGAAGCTAAGTATGT
Organism: Burhinus bistriatus; assembly: GCA_013397275.1. Lineage (NCBI taxonomy): Eukaryota > Metazoa > Chordata > Aves > Charadriiformes > Burhinidae > Burhinus > Burhinus bistriatus. Next base: position 611,274 of record VYXH01000326.1, read on the forward strand.
ATTTGCATTTTAGGTTATACCTCAGTCATCTATAAACTAACCCACCCTGTAGTGCTAGATGCCTTCTTTTCCTGTGGTGTTTGGTTGTTTTTTGTTCCCCTCCCCCCCGTTCCAAAAGAATTTCCTGCTCCTTGCAGAATTGTAACTAAATGGTGGTTTCATGGATTTCCCAGGTTTTTGTTCTTGGTATACTACCTTCAAACCTCTTTTTAAGAGGGATTTTAGATTTACTGTAAGAAAACATCAAAGTCATTTTGAAACCTAATGTATCCACTTCATCATCAATACTTGTTTAGTGTTTCAAGAATTATAGTGTCTTCACACATAGCTATATGCAGTTACTCGGCAGCCCCTACGAAAACCATTAAGGCACTTAGAAATTGAATCGTTCACCATGAAACATAGAGATTAGATTTAGGTATGCAGTCACTGACAGGAGGAGGTTCTCTACAAGCACAGCTACAAGTGGATAAATACACATTTCCCAAGCAAAAATTCCAGAATCATGACCTTTGCAAAATTCGGAAAGGTCTTAAAACCAGAAAGCTCTGATCTTTATTTGTTAATTTAGTAATTAGGTTTGAGGTCCTGTTATAACTTCTAATGGCAGGGACTGACAAGATTTACTTCTTGGGGCTTTTACAACAGTGTAAGTAATTCGTAAATGTTAAAAATTCAAAATGAACTCCAAAATAAACAAACAAAAAAGCCGAAATAAATTATGCTACACAATAAATTTTATTATAAGGGTAGATACGCTTCTTGATTTACATTACACTCCTCCTTCAGTTGCTACAGGCAGGCTGTTAACAGGGGAAAGAAAATCAATTCTGAAACAGGAGCCAGTAAGCTGAAAGAATACTGGTTTCCCCTCTAAAAAAAAAAATAATAATCCCTTGAAAATTTATATATGAAGTAGTTTTGATTATTTGTTGTGCTACATACAAATAAAACTTAAATCTTCACCATAATTCATTATTCTGTTCTGGCATAGAAATTAATACAGGGTGCCAAAGAGAGTTTTCCTCAGAAACAACAGTGTACAAAACAAAAAACCAAACAAACCCAACAAGATGCTACTAAAGCTTGCAGTAGGCTTGTTGAAAAATAACTAAATTCCTTCTTCCCAACACATTTGGGCATTCTACATGTACGCTAACATCATGTCTAACTTTGCTGTAACAATAATTGTTCTGTGCTATGGAAACACGTACGGGATTAACTAGTCTACGATCAAAAATGAATAACAAGATTTTTTTTTCATTAAATACAAACCTAATTTTGCCAGGGAGTGCTTTGCTGCTGAGGTTGAAGCTTATAATTTAAACTGACCCTCCCAATTAAAATTCAGACACTTGTGAATCTTTCATTTACACTTTAGGGAGGAAAGGAAATAACTAGTAGAAGAGTTATTATTATCTCCAGATACGGCTTTAAAGCTGGTAGAAAATTTTGCTGTTCAGGCACAAGTTGAGATCAGACTTACAAGTTTGACAGTTATAAAGAGCTATAGGCGCATGAAAGCAGCTGATCCGGAAGCAGGAATACTATTGCTGTCCTTAGGGACAGAGTCATCAACCGGAGAGCCAGGACAGCATTTTAAGGGTATTTGGTTTTTTTCATATGCACTTCCTACTTTTCAGAATATCGGAGAAAATGATGAAAAAAAAACCAAAAAAAAGACAGACATTTGTAACCAGCTTCAATGACAAAAAACCCTTGCCATAAAATTAGTTTCCTGAGGCCAAAGAACATGTTGTTACTGTTGTTATTAATATTTGCATAGCTGTCAGAAGCCCAAGCTTTATGGCTGCTTACTACTTCAGGGACCACTGACCATTATTTGACGTGCTGGCTACAGTCTGAGTTACTGCTTTTCAATAAACGTTACAGCCTTCAAATTCCATTACCAGTGGAGTCTGAATTACATCTACTCTCAAAATAAAATAAAAATGAGCAGACACAAGTTACGGGGCTTTCTGTTCAGAAATCTAGCCTATTTAAAACAACAGCATTTTCTCATGGAGTCCTAGTTACCAGATATATAAGACATGGTACACCTAAAGGGTTAGGACTGTCAAACACTCAAACATAGGGATGTTAAGTCTGGAGAATAAATCATGTTCTATTACCTGGACACTTGAACCCTCTAATAACAAAGATACTTTACACAGAATTCTCCGGAAAGATGCATAAACTACTGTGGCCTATGAAAGCCTGGAACAACGAAGCTTAAGGGTCTGTATTCGTCCTTACTTTCCAGTCAATTCTGCGTTACAGGACAAGGAGAAAAAGTGTGGTACAAACTCTTCCAATAATTCAACAGGAAAATATCCAACATTTGTGTGCCAGCATAAAACTACTACATACTTCTGAGAAAAACTGGTAGCTGTCCATGTTACACCCGCTAAGGGGTCTATTTGTGGAAATAGCTCTAAGCTGAAGATGTCCTGTATCACCATCTTTCTAATGACCCCTTACGCAACTATGTCACATTTCTGCTTCTCCTTTGATGTCAAGGAAGAAGAGACCTTATAGCTAAATAAAATGCTTTTAGCACCAGGAAATTTAAATGTAGCGTTTTTCCCTGAGGACTGCAGATCTCTCTTACCGGCTGAGCACCCAGCTGTGTGCCCGTAGCCATTACGGACAGAAGAAGGGCGCTGACTAATGGGAACCTAGAGTATGTTTTTATAAAGAGAGTGGGACTTAATCTGAAACTGAAAATTTCCTACATGACTTCTATGGTTGGCAAGTAATTCACTGCTATGCAGTGCTGAAGAACTTGTATTCTGAGGACATTAGGCTCACCAGCGACAAATATAAAATGGGTCACTGGGTAGTTTCTGGTGAAGAGCTAGCGCAGACCAGCACATCTTCAGGAAATTGTTGTATGGACACAACCATCACAGATCCTTTTTTCAAAGTCAGGAAAATCATATTTCAAAAGAGGACATTTTGTGTTAGAATCACCAGGGATTTATTAAGATTTAGGAAATAAACTCCAAGCTTGCTGAATAGGTAACACGTATAAAAGTACCTGAGGAAGCAACTGTGAACCATTGATCCAAATAAACAATCACCTGCTGGAATGTAGAGTTTTTCCTTGTAGACAGGAAATCTTGACGAGAATTGAATGCAAACATAGAGGTAACATAGGTGACTTCTGACAGAAAAATGAAACTAAATGTCTTGTGTAATGAGAAGTTCTGCTCCTTCTCCTATAGAAAATGAAATGGTAAGAGCAGTAACTCCAACACCAACACTCAAACCTTCCCAATGAAAGACACAAGTAATCTTAGCTCCAGTGCCAGCATAACAGGAGGCATAAAAGGAGAGAGGTGAAATGCATATCGATAACACAACTTGAAGTATCAGTTACAAGGGAAGTAAGGTCACTATTTCTGCGTCCTTAGGATGCACAATCTATTCTTGACAAGTCACAATGAATAATGTAAATACAGGAGACTGATACTCAGATTGTATTTGAAAAATGCTAGATGTGTCGAAGTGAGTATTTACTCCTCTGGAAAAGTACTGTGTAAAAGGCATGTGCCAAATTTCCTGTTGCTATCTTATTCCTATGAAGAGAGTACCTCTGAAGGAAGCCACAGTAATTTCCTTAGCTCTAAAAGGATTACATGAAACCTTCAGTACTGCATTGATATAAAATATCACTATGGTTTTGACCAACATGATCTGACCAATGCAGCATGACTGCATTAGTGGAAAGGACTACGGTGCAAATAGTTCGGTGTCTAAGACCATTTATGCACAGGACAGCTTCCATGACATCCAAAGCCCTGCACTAGAACACAGAGATAACTCTCTAATCACCACAGAAATGCAAAGGTGGCTAATTCAGGAAACTACTTTCTAGACCATTCGAAAATTCATCCAGAGACCATCTAGAAAAGTTCCCCATTCTGAACCGGAACTCGAATCCATCATCAGTATCTTGACTCTCCCGAAGAGTCCTTTCATCAGTATAACAGTAACATCATTTTTGTAAGAATTAACATCCTTTAAATGGATGCTCTCTAATACAGTAATAGACTGATATCAACCACTTTTGCATACTGTCAAGGTGAAATTTGGTATGTGAAGAGATGTAGACACAGAAGATCCTAAATATTAGAACTGTGAGCCCATTCAGTACTGGCCTTGAAACCTTCAGCCTCTGCATATAGATGAACCATGACTTCCCCTCTCCTAACCGTAAGTCATAGGAAGGCTCATGTACATTTTAAATTTCTATTATATACAGAATCGTAAAGTTAACATGTAAAACTAAACTTGTTTCCTCTGAAAAGTTCCCTACTCCATTTATCATTTGAAGATCTTATCTACTGCTAGAGCACCAAACATAAGAAATCTGTATGGGTAATGTGAACTTCGGGTATTTCCTTGGAAAAGAACAAATCACAGCATAAAAAAGTTGAGAGCTAAATAATAATCTTGTTGATTTAGGAAGGCAAATACAGAGGACAATATTAACATCCTGAAACAGTTTCCGTAATTGGACCTTAGCATTCCTTTCCCACTGCATAAAATTGGAGTGACTTCATTTCTAGATGGAAGAAGGTTTTTACGAAAAATGAGTAGGACAGAAAAGGAATGCAATACTCAAGCACAATCATCCCTGAGACAGAACTGTCTAGGCTGATGAATTTCAATGTGCCTCAAAAACATACACAAAAAAATCTGCGCACCTGTGGCAGATAAGGAAAAGTCTGATTAAAAAAAAAAAAGAAAGGGATGTAACCAATGATTAGGGATTCCCTTCATCAAGCATTAAAACATGTTGCCGTTAAGGTGTTATGCTGCAATGGAAACAGCATAAGAAGGAACTGCGATCTGCCGACATCTGACAAAGAGCAGCACATCTTAGGAATACATCACCTTAATAACATTTGTCTTACAATGATGATATAGGCACCTTCCAATCTTAAAGGTGAAAGGAGTGTGTAATGCATTTACAGCTTAAATTGCTTCAGGGGTTTGTTTAGGAAGGCTGTTGGCAACTGAAGTTTTTCTATCCTTAGAAAGTGGGATCAGCGAGTGAAAAAAATACTCTTAATATGAAGAGTAAAAGAAAGCGGTTAACCTCCAGGGTTTTTTTTTTTATATATATAACACTGCATGCATAAATTTTTATAAGTTACACAAGTTCATCCGTCAACACCGTGTAACACATTTATAGTTAACATCCATGTATGATTAAGAAAAGTCTAGTTTCACTTAACACAACACAGGAATAATATTTCTCTGCCAGTTTACTTAGAAGATGACTGCTTTAATCCAGGAGGCTCTTCAGCAGTTGACTTCATCATATATATATATATATATATATGAAACAGGCTCTGTATTTTACAAAAACAGGGGCAAGGGAAGGAGGTTCCACCAAAATGGAAATCTGTAGAATATTTGTAATTATGGTTAACTGGCAAGTATTTTGAGCTTGTTCCGGTTTCCTGAGCAAATCGCTACGAATTATGAAATTTTATTATCATTTTAACAATTTAATTTTTAAGAATTGATTCCGTAAGGGACCTATAGCCAAAAGCTTGTCATCCACATAAAGAGCTCCTTGACTGGTGCAGGAGACACAGTTTTTACAAACACAGCTATAGAAATGGTAACTATAAATATTGCTGAAACTTCCGGGGGGAAAAAAAAAACAACGGCCATTGCATTGAATTTTTTGAATCTGCCACTGCACAGTATCTCACTAGTAAAGAAAATATGCATGAAATTGATTCCAATAAAGTTAAGGACGAAAATAAATTCTAACCAAATACACTTAGTGTTAACTGATAGTTTTAATATTGCAATACGATATAAACATTCAACCCTTATGAAAATCAGAGGCTAAGAAAGCTAATGATTAATGAAAGATTACACACAAATATCTATGTACATACATGCTTGCATACCGTCTTTTGTGTATACATCTAAATGCATAAGAGATATTACAAATACAATTTATGTTCAATAATTTTAACTTCAGATTTTAAAATGACAGTCTGAAGTCTGATTCACTATTGAAAGCACAAGCATCATAATGTAATTCCCATACAAAAAAAATATAGCATGCAAATAACTTTTTGTATACTTTCTGTACGAGTGAAAAGATGAAATTCAATGTAAAGCTAAGATGTCAACATCTCTATAAGCATCAGTCATACTAACCTGTATTTTGATTGGCCAGGAGAAATTGCTGACATAGACATAGAAAGTGATGTTTGGGTTGCTCCGAAAGTTAAATTTTTCACAGGAAAAGCTATCTCTGTATTCCTTAATATTAGCCTTAGAAACAACAGGAATCTCTTCTCCAGATATTGTTCCAGCTAAAAAAAACCATATGTAGATATACTTATTTATAACAATTACTAATCATCATTAAAGGTACCAAAGTAAATTTGCACAAGAAACTTAAATTCTTGAATTACTTTTGGTGTCTTCATTCTACAACTTTAATAACCCGTTATCACAGTTTACGTGGCACATCAGGTATATTTCATACAGAGAATTCACTGGTTTCAAAAGATTATGAATGAATCATAAAAGTTACATGAATTTTAGAAGAAAATTCTTATTGTCAGCTAAACAGAAAATATGCTGTCCTCTAGTAATTTACATTCAAATTCAATCAAAAAATCATAGATTAATACAGCTTGTAAGTGAATTTGTCTACATCTTACATTACTGCAGTAGAGTTTAAATTGTACATGAAAGCTTCAATAACACACCTACTAATAAACATGTATCCTTTTTTGCAAATCCATGGGTGACTGTGCTAAGTTAAAATAAAGGAATAAATATAATTTACTAACTATAGTATGTTAAAATACTTGAGAATTACATTGATGAAGTAAATTATGAGTTTATGTAAGACAAACTCTGAACCTTCTTTACAAAGATTTTTTTTTAAAATTTTAGTACGATTTCATTTTAAGCATCAGGCTTCTCCTTGGATGTGTTTTCAGAAAGTCAATAGAACCAACTCAGAGAAACTGTCTAAATAAAGCTTCTCTTCCTTCTTCTCAAAACAAAGAAAAGTAATGGGGTTCAAAGTTGGAGAAAAATAGATAAGCAGCTCCTTTTATCAGCATACACAGAAGAATTTTATTGTTTGATATCAATGTTAAGGTTAATAATTAAATTTTTAGCTTCAACACTGAAACAAAGAAATAAAATCTCAGTCTCTGCAGTAGTTAAGGAAGCAATTTATCTTAATTAAAATCACAGCATTTCATAACACTATCATTTTAAAAATTTAAATAGACTACAAGCTTTTCCTACCAAAGTAATTTTAATTGAATAGGAGAGAAAGTTAACATATTAATGAAGCTTTGTTCAGATTGCAAATTACCATCTGAGGTTTAAATAATATAATTAATAATGGCATAATGATAATGGCAAAAGAACACATTTGGTAAAGTTTTATTATCAAAATTAGCAACCAAGAGACAATCAGGTTAAAATAGCTTAAAGGATCATGAAATCATATGGGAAAAAGTCATCATACCAAAATTCACCCTCACCTGTAGAACCAATAGACCATGTAATATTGAGGTTGAAGTTGTTTGACGCATTAATTGATATATCCAAATTTTTATTTGACTACATAAAAAAAGAAAATATATTGAAGTTAACAAAAATATATCAGAATGTATTGAATATAACTCTATTGCACATAACTGAATATAGCTTTTTAATAATCTTACATTTTTCATTTTAAACATAAATAGAAATGGTAATAATTCAGAGCCAAAGGCAATCCTCTCTTGCTTCAGTAAGAACAGGATACAAGTCAGCATATAACTACACCAGTTACCTTTTCAGATTGTGATAAAAATAATGAAATCATTTTCTTTATAAAACTAAAGAAAAAATATATGGCAAATAGCTACATTTTAATTACAATCCAAACAATACTTTTCTCATCTGCTAACAAAATTTTCTTAACTGAAGGGTCTACTCCTTTAATTCACCTCAGGAAGATACTAAAACTTGTTATTCATGGGAGTAACAATAAAATAAACCAGCTGATAATTTTTGAGTGTTAGTTGATCTGAAGTACATCTACCATTTAGAAAGTTCTTTTCAATGAATGCACTGGAATAATTTTCAGTCCTCAAAAAGATTTGAAATCTCTCTAATAGCTTATAAGCACTTGGGAAACCTTTAATCATGGTCAAATACAATGGAAAGCTTAATCATGATGCTCCAAAACTTGTCTAAAGTTAATAAGATTTTCTTACCTGTTCCGGATTTGCTATGAAGTTTATGGCAGTGTGATGGCGATCGTCTTCTTGTAATAAGCTGAAGGTAAACTGGTAATCAATTAAAAGGCTGTCTGTGGGCAAAACAGAAATTAAAAATAATAAAATAGACGCAAATGTGTACATATTAACAATATGTTATGCAAGCACCTGAAAACTTATTGTTCACTTTTATTTTAAAAAGCATGGAGTAAGATTACAAGTCAGGATTATTCACGTGCATTTCACTGTTAACGTATTTGCACTATAATGTCTTGAAGCAATAAAAAAAAAAGATAGGCATGATACTATAGTAAATAAGATTGCTAATAATGGCACAGAGGAATTTTGAATATAAATTATGTGACCACCAAGTACATCCTTTCTTATTTGTCGGATTTCTAAGAGATTTTGTAAGTAGCAAGCGATATAAACTTTTCATACAAGAGAAACAAGTAGCAGTTTAGTACTGACTCAAAAAGATCATATTTCACTTCCAAATAACACTTGTTCTACACATTTTTCTTTCAACCTGTGAAAGAATGGTGTCTGCCAGGCAGTTCCTAGTCACACTATTTCTGTTATTGCACACTAGCAGAACTGCCCTCATGGCCAGCCAAAGTTGGCATAGGTGCAGAACAGAGAAAGGGCCATCCTCAAGATGACCCAAACCATGATTAACTCTTCCCAGACGGAGCACAAAGTGATTGGGACAAGTCGGATGATGTAAATTTTTAGCTATCCCATTGTGTTCCTGAAGTTGGAGGAATGACATTAACTCTTAGTTGGGTCATAGCACTAGGAATGACTGAAAAGGAACTTTTCTGCAGGGCGAAGGGGTTAGGAGAGGATTTGTCAGGGTGAAGCAGGTTTCCAGCACCTCCATAATGTAAGAAAAAGACCCCGTCATCAGGGATGACAGTTGCTGCAATTCACAGAGGGTGCCATGTAGAATCCCAGCAGGCAACGTTCAGTGCAGTCAGATAGTCAAGAATGAGCAGAGCCCTCAGAGATGCAAATTGTGTTAGCAGATTAACAATCCTTGTGCAAGAATCAGTTGTGAACCAGAGGTGGATGTGGTGGATAGATCTTGAATGCTCTGTTACAGGGGCAGATATCTTCAGATCTAACACAATAAATCTAACTCTGACCATTATGGTTCTACAGGGATCCAGAGATTCTGTTTTTTCCTCTGTCACAGGAAATTAGGAGGTGACTTGTAAAAGTACATGATTCAGATTATTATTTTGTACATGTTAAAATATTATTGGATGCAAGATATCTTTGATGCTACATCCTAGTGAATAACTTTGAAGCCTTATTTTGATCCCTCTCTTGATGACATTCTGCTAGTCATCAACACCACACACGCGGTGTGTTACAAATAAAAAATATGTGGTCATAAAAAACAAAATAAGTAAATACAGAGAGAGTGAAAGATTAAGTCAAAGCAGGAAAAAGCTGTGTCAGCCTTCTGCTGGACTCAATAGTTTGTTTACTGCTGACAATCACCTTTTCTGTAGCAACACATAATCTGAAAAAATACACTCTACCGTATCCCATGGGAAGCCTGACATAGGAGAAAAAAAAAGCTTACTGGTCAATGAAGCATAAACAGAGCCCACTGTATTGTCTTAATAGTTAAAGAAAATGTTGTTTAGTTTTTTGTTGCATTGGGTTTGGTTTTTGTTTTGTGGATTTTTTTTGTGGTTTTTGTTTGCTTGTTTTGTTTTTGTTTAACTGAATGTGGAAAGAAAATTAGAAAATAAAGGAATTGCATGAAAGGAATTACAATGACCTTCAAAGCTGAAAAGTCCACTCTCTAATTATTAGCCACCACAGTTCTATTATTCAAATAAGAATAAGTTGATCTAGATGTCTTAGAGAATGAGATTTGATCAGGTATTTGCAAGCTTATGAAGGCAAGATGAATAAATTTAAACTAAAAGACCCCGTTTATTTATTAATACTACTCTACGCTTCTTAACTATGCAAATCTAATTAATAAAGTCTCATTGACTCTGTTCGTAACAGTGTGCCATACCTACGTATTTCACAGTACAATTACCATTGCACCAGAACATATTTAAAGGTAGCAGGACAGCAAAAGATGCTAAGTAGAGATCTTTGCAAACAGAGTTACTGTAAATGTATGGTGGACTAGCATCACAGCATGTACTGCTACAGAAATTCTGGCTACTGCAAAGGCTACCAGATACAAGAAGCAGTGTAGAAAAAACTTCTGGACAAGATATTGTTGATTTGCTCACAATATAGAGAAAATCACTATTTAAAAATGCCATAGTCTTCCTCTAAATCCAGATTATGCCCTCTCAGACATGCAGAGCATTAGCCAAAACCAGCCGTGACATATACACCTAAGATGTCATCATAAGGCAAAACTGGGAATAGACAAAGGACTCGTCTCCCAGTCATATATGAATGAACAGCTTTCCTGCATGGAAGTTTAAAAAATTTCAAAGTAATTTACTCTTAAAACAATATGACTGCTTTTTTCCTGGGGTTTGCTGTTGCTGTTATTTTGTTGTTGTTTTGTTTGTTTACTTTTTAATTTACGTTTTACTTGTGAAAAGCCAAGAAAATAGGAACTTGTTTTTCAAGGAATGCAGGGAAAGTCCTCACATTGATAAAAGATATTAAACTATACAGTTTCTCTTACCTTTACCACCTGTAACAAATCCAGAAAATAATTCCACTATTTTTACTACAGTTTTACCTACAATACTGTTGAAACAGTAAATCATGAAAAACAGTAACAACTGGTTACATATAGCACCTTTTACACTCAGGATATCCCAAAGTATTTTATGGTGTTATTAATTAGTAATCCCTTCATTAATAGTATCTAAGATAGTTATATATCCCACACAGTAGCCATTGTCCCCTCTGTAGTACTCAAAGAGCCTCAAACAACACAGCTTGTGTTATTCAAGAAGAGTTCTGAGAGCCAACACGTGGAACTTGCCCTGGGACTCTTCAAAGGTGCCAAAGGACCTTTAACATATGCCAAGCCAGCCCTAAAAAATGGGAAGAGGAGATGTTCACCGAACTGTTCAGAAGGAGAACATTTCTTAGCACTAATGGACACAAATTATTAATTTTTTTATTCGAGAGAGGCCTGCAGAGGGACAAATCATTAAATCTGTCTTAGTCACAGAGTGGATGCTGCAAAGCAGAAATATATATCTCTTCACAGACAATTCTACTTCAGGGAAGATAACTAAAGTGCATACGATATGATTCAACAGTGCAAATGAAGTCGGATGCAAATGAAAGAGCTGAAACTGAGCAAACATTCCTTCCCATCTTTCTGAGGACTGCAAAAGTATGCTGAAGAAGTTTTACAGCTTGGAGGAAGGTCTATTTTCATACTGAGGATACTTCTGGTTGGCCAAAACTTTGAGAAAGATTTGCCTGGACTTATTCTTAAATCGAACATCCCAAATCTCTGGAAGGCTCTAAAGCTATACATTGGTAGAACAAATTTAAGATGAAATTCAAAGTGAGAGTAGATATCAAAAGGGATCGTAAAGCAGTCTCCCCTCCCTCTATTGCATCCTGCTGCTGTCTGTCTCACTTTCCTCCTTCCCTCTCTCCATCTGTTAGAGCCTATACGACAGGAGAGACTTCCCCCACATGTATTCAGCAGCTCTCAGGGAAAATACCACCTCCCTCTCCTCCAGAAGGCTTCACCTTCTACAGACTGCAGGAGGCAGAACAGCTTCTGTTTCCTGCCCTCCTGTTTCCTTCCCACTGCCAAACCCTATTCCAAACATAACCCTAAAACATAATCTATGCCAACAGATCCTAAGAGCATATAAACAAACTAAGTAGTTCCACAGCACATCACACCGTATTTCTCAATTCATAGTGCCATTCAGCCTAGACAGCTTAGCCTGGAAATAAATACAAAAATAAAAGTAAAATTTAGTTGTAAGAGTACGACCTGTTCTGAATAGTTAAATGTATAAATCGCCAAATGTATAACAGCTAGACATAGAAATAGCTAATTAAAGTACACTCAGTATATCCTATTGATATATATTGTTGTGTATATTTACCATCAGGAATTTAGAGAAGCCTGAGCTTTTACACCATGCATTTTTGTTTCTACTTCAAACCTCTAAAAAGCCACCATAAGTATTTTTACCCTTTACATAAACACATGAGACTTTTCATAAATGCTTCTGTTTATAAAGACACACACACAACAGATTGCTTCAATTAGGAAAGAAATTTGGATCACATACAGAAACTAAAAAAATTTCTCTGCATTTATATTATAGCATAAGATGACAATGAAAGCACAAAGATAACAAATACTAAACATAATCAAACTGCCATATGAGCAACACCTGATAAAAACAATCTTAGAATTTTCATCTGGCTGACCTACAGAAACAAGATTTTAAAGCTGTTTTCAAAATCTGGTGAAGTCTGAAAATAAAATAAACAAATTCAAACAATAACACTAACGCTTACATAACAGGTAGTAATCAAAATATTACCAATGGCCATTAACATCCAAAAATTAAATATACAATCTGATACAATTATTTCAGTCAATTATAAAAGGAAATGCTTGATTCTGTAGAAGTACCATTGATGCACTCTGTGGTTCATTTTGGTGACTCTTTCATTATTCTGTAAGAATTTAAAAAATCTAGAATATGAATCCCACTTTTTTCAAAACTTATTTCCTCAATGTAAACTTAATTCTCAACACATTTTAAATTCACAAAGTGTCAATTAGCTATAATGATTTTCCAAAGTGACTAAGAAGTCAACTATCTTGAGCACTGCATAGACTCTTAACTATCAAAAAATGTGAATGACATTACAGAATGAGTGTTGCACTCTTATTTTTAAAAAAGTTAACTGAAAAAGAATTTACCTGAAATGCACCTTTTTTTTTTTAACAATTACTTGCTCTTGTACATATCCTCGATCTTTTGGAAATACGCATAAGACAGTTTCATCTTAGTTTTGGATTGTTTCAGTAAAATCTTAATATCCAGCATTTCATTTTTTTTTATGCCATCAATATCCTCCATGATTACATTTTCTCAATATGCTTGATTTTTTTTTTTTTTAAAAAAAAAACACCTGATGTTCAGAGTTTCCCAACACCCATGGACAAGAACCACTATCACATTACAACAGCAATGATCCCTTCCTACTTTGTGGTGGTACAAATGACCATAAAATGTCTAGTGTGTTGTTGGCTCAGATATGCAGCCCAGAACTTCATCTCAAACCTGATATAACATACAGGTGACTCAAGTGGCAGCCACACAGAATTTAAACAGCCACACACTAGAGTATAATCTATAAACTCCCTGAACTTTTATGGCTAAAGTTTCACAGGAAAAGTTCTTGAGGACATAGAAATCTACACAAACTTAGAGCCTACAGCTCAGATCTTAATTCCCACCACACACGATATTTGGAATCCACAAGCTAGGTATATTTTTGAGCCAAAGTTTCTCCAGGAGTCAGCCCAGTGCATCCGAAGCACAGCTACACCTACGACAGAGTTCAGCACAAACCAGCCGCCAGGTCACGGCGGCGCAGCTTCCTCTTCAGAGCTCTCACCAGGAAAACATGTTGTAGGCTGCCTTCTTTTTGATAGTACTAAACCCAACTCTTCCTTATTTTTGCCTCGCAGGGTGTGTGCCCCATCCCCTTAGTGCAGGCAAGGGAGAAGCAGCAGAAGGATTCACACCAGCTGGGAAAAAAGATTCAATTTGCACATAAGAGAGAAAGAGACCCAGGGAAGCCAAATGACCCAGGCACTCAGCAGGGAGAAGGGAGTCCTACACACTAATTTCTGTTCCCAGGCATGTTGCTTCATTTTGTATTAAAAATCATTGAATAAAGTAGAAAAAGGACGTTGGGAGATAAGACCACAATGCCATCCTGACATCATCAACGGTCAAATATAACAAGAACTTATGGTTATTGAGTCTTTTCACATCTCTATTTTGATTTTTTCAACACCCTTGACTGCTTTCACAGTCAAAAGGAGTCGTTAAAATCAATTCAAAATGTCAGTAATGAGCGCATGTGAGAACACAACAATAATTAGGTGAAGAAAGCCATTTAATTAAATGAGGAAAATAAGTTTCAAAGCAATCATTTAATCCTAGAATTGCTGTTAATTTTCAAGAAACTGTTCTTCTTTAATGAAGGCCCATGACTTAACATGGTAAATATCGCTTAATATGGGAGTTTTATACTCATATCCAATGACGAACAGACCTATTCCCATACTCAGGCTTTTGTATTAAAAGAAAACTTTCTGTTTTCTAAAATGTCAGAATGTTCCCAAAAGAACAAAGGTCAGACAGAAGTCTTGATTTGAAATTCTGCTTCGGTATTTCTGAGTGCCACTACAACTCTTTAAGAATATATAATTACATTGGTAATTATTTTAAAAATATATTTTTAAAAAATCGGATATGTTTAGTGTAAATTGGTGATAAAGTTACATACAAAAAGGCATGTCAAAGAGGAATATTAAGACTTTAAAATGAACCACTGTAATCAAGGGTGCCCATGAATTATTTTTGGGTGAGTGCTCATTTAATGGGCAGCCATTCAACAATTTGTTCTACATTCAGTACTCAGTGTTGGGCCCATGCCTCATTTACTACATACTACACAAACCCTTTTCTAAAGACAGAATTAATTTCTAATGTGGTTTTCTATAGGATTCATCACTATCATTTTCTAAGTTCTTCAGAAAAGTTAATGAATTTGTTACAACGTTACTGTGGGATGAGCAGGCATTATTAGTCCCATTTTATAGGACAGGAAATGAAACAGAGCCCAAGGACAAAAACATCCATTAATCCGGAGTAGCCAATCTAAAATACCTAGAGTTTGATTTTTCATAATATTTTGAATTATATAATACTACATATGATCATTCTTATTTTGCAGTTGCTTCCATCATTCACTGTAATTCTTTCCACTTTACAGCAAAATAGGAAAGGAACATACATTCATTTTTCCATTATATTATCACTGATTCATCCCCTACAAATTCATTCAGTGCATTCTAGAAGGAAAGTTCTTTGGGAAGTAGTATGTAGCCATGTTATTAAAATTTGTACAATCGTGCCCTAACAAAGTGGCAAATCAAAAATTATTGTCCCAGAAACCTTAATTCTTCCACTTTCCTGGAACCGACTGCCTAAATAGCACATTTCAACAAAGGGGTTTTATTAAGCAATTTTAAGAATCAGGCTGGAGTAAATTCTAGAGAACCACTTTACTTTTGAGCTGGCTTCTCCCTTTCCCCAAATCTTTCCAGTAGAGCATCTCGGTTCACCACATCTCTCAGCAGAGATGGAAGAAGAAACCTGAGTTCACAGAAAGGGAGCAAGATCCTACGTAACTGGACACATTCATGGGCTTTCTAACTTTGGCCACTGGCCATTCTCCCATGCCTCCTGTCAAATACTTTCTTAATACACATTTCTAAAACCGAACAACATGGCAAAAGATTTTCATACATAATTTCTGAGAAATATGTCTAGCATTTTGGCTTCAGCAAAAATTCTAAACCAAAAGTACTGCAATATATGTCAGACAGCCATATGAACAGAGCATGCAAGCAGACCCACCCACAACATAGCCTCGTTCCCAACTCCAACCTAATTATCACATTTTATAAATGGTAGGTGAGGATCACATGATCTTTACCCAATCAATGACTGAAGTGGGTTTTTCTCACATTTTTTTTTTCTGATAACTAATAATAATAATGCTGAAAACTAGTGTAATGGACATCAGAAGATGTCAGCATACGCCTACTCAAAGGGAATCCTTATGGTCAACTTGAAATTATGATGGATGGAAAAATCACTAAATCTGAAGGAAGAGATGGTCCACTGTTAAAAGTACTACCCATGAAACAGAAAATTAAAATGTTTAATAGCAAAGGATGGGTAACAGAAAGACAGAAAGCTTCTTAATTCACTGAATAAATGGCTGGCCTTATGCACAGCCATGTATGTATTAATAACAACTTTCAAGACTATAATTAAGAAACTGTATTTCAACCATTCACTTCCACCAGTAACATCATTTCAATATCTTCATTACACTAAAAGGCAAACAGACAATTACGTGCATGACTTGGTACATTTTCATCATAATTCTGTATTACTGAACTACAATAACTAGTTTTGTGAATAGAAACCTCATAAAATAGTGCTATTCTAATTTTTACATCTTGAAATCACTTAAAGTTGTAAGAACCTCCCTCATGACTGTAACATCAGACCCATCACACTCAGTCTTCCCACATTTTTCTATTTAGGGAACTCTCTATTCATGCTGATTCTAAAATTCATACTCTCACCTCTTCATTGCACAGGCAGTTTGTCCCTCTCCTACTCCTTCTAGCGATTGTTCTCTATTTCCATCAAGAGTTTGTTGAGAACAAATCCTATTCATATTCCTCTCTATCAGCAAAAACGTTGCTTTTGAAACCAAGTTCCATTATCAAATGCTATAAATCATATTCATTTGTGACCAAAATAAATTCTGCTTGTATTACATTAAAGTTAGGGGTTTACCACCAGACCTATTTTCAGTTAGGATAATTATTTTGAACTTTCAGAGCAGCTGCCTGACTCACTCTGTCATCTGTATCTAGCAGTCATCCACTGCCTCATTTTCATTGTTATATGGAAATGTGTTGGTGTCCAACATTACTTGTCCATTGTGACAGAACAAAAAGACATTTACTGTGAAATCTTTACCATAAACTAGCAAAACTTGCATTTTTGCTAAATGTAATGAGAGCGGAATGAGCTTCAAAATACTCCAGCACTTACTATTTATATGCCTTTTTCCATGTAAAGAAAGAGCATGTGAGAATGAATTTCACAGAAGTTCAAAGATTCTAAAAAACACAGAGCAATAACAATCCATTGTTTCTTTTACTTTACTGTACTTACGAAATTTTCAGCTGGTCTTTGGAAAGGTCTAATAAGTTGTCAATTTTGATCTTAAGGGATGGCTAAATACAGCAAAATCTGACCTGTGTTAAAATTTTATTCAGCCAGATGTTACTAATAGTCTAGGCTTACTCTCTGTTGTCTAAAACTTTCTGAAGATGACTGATCTCTTTCAAAGACAGCTACGTACAGTGGTTGGATGAGAAACCCTTGATTCTCTCTACTGACTACAGAAAGACCTAGAAGGTTAATTAAGGCTGGGCATATAAATTTTAAAAAGCTGTTAGATGCATCTCACCGTAGCTGTCATAGAAGTAAATATGTAGGTATATCAATTTTATGGTAAGCAAAGGAAGACTTGTTGCTGAGATCTAAAAACTGAGGAACACATTAAAAGAACCTAGGTTCTTTTAAGCATACAGCCTGAAGATGAAGTTTCTAAAGTTTTTAAACCATGGGCCACAGCTCAATCTCATTTTTTTCATAGATATTTCACTAAACTTTTGACCGCAACAACTGACGGGATTTCTGTGAACAGCTGCACACCCTTTTCAAGTTCTGCCCAGGACCATAGTCAGAGTTTGGAAACCAATAAACTAGAGAATTATGAACAAAATATTAGTAAAAGAAGCAACAACGAAGAAAAGCGAGAGCATCAATTGGCAGTTATTTAAACATCAATTTTAGAAAAAAGGTCTAGATGTCTCTGATGATGGAGTGTTTCAAAGCTCATGGCACAGGCATTATGATTAGTCAAAAATATACGTGTTATTACTTGATAGTCAGGACTGCTCAGTAAATTAACTTTTGTTTTGTCACAATAGACAGTCTTTGTAATATCTTAATTCTTGAATTTTCTTGAATTGTCAGAGAAGTGGGAGAAAAGTACAAATAAAGAAAAAATCTCATTGAAATATTATAGTAGAAATTCAAATTTCTCTCTTCGTGAAATTTTCTTCATAATGATGTAGATGCATCACCAGCTTTACAACACATATTAATATCACAACTCTAACATGCAACATCATTTTGCAATATACTAGCATCAATACTTACTAACCTGATTCTAATTGTTTTCTTTAGTTACAGAGTCTACACACACTGAAGAGATCTCTGCCCTGCTTGTTCTGACAACTCAAATGGCACATCTAAGAAACAACAACATTAATTTAATGTTTGAGTTCATGTGTTTTTGCCAAAGAGGGATGTTTCTTGTGATATAGTTAAAGCCGTCAAATTTTAATGTTATTTTAAATCTTGCTCTTATAACGTTCAGTTTATTGTATGATCCCTACAAATAAGGTACTTTGTTTCCTTTTGGAAATAAAGAAACTGGTTTTTACTTCTAAAATGGGTTAACATCCACCATATGGACACAGTAAAAATATAAATACTATTTCAAAATTTGTTTATCCTTTTATACATGTATATGCTGAAGTTTTCACGTAAACTCAGAATATTCAGAAGTTAGTCACACAATAACTTCTATGTGGATTATTAGTAGAGTTTTTTTTTCCTGGTTCTCAAATAGTTTAACACAGATCTCAGCAATTAAAGAGGCAACCTCTGGTTGATCAGGTTTTACAAGGAAACAGAACAGGCACTTCGTAAATTAGCTATAAATATTCACAGATAAGTAGGTGCTCCTGGAATATCTCAACATTTTCAAAATTCTCTTCCTTCCTTTTTCTCATTATTTAGTTGAACTTTGCTTAAGAAACCTTAAATCTACAGTCCAAATATCAGATCTTACCCCATGTTGCTTGACTCCACGTGATTTGTATAAAATACACAATGTAAATTGAAGTTGAGATGTTTCAACTTTGCTGATATTCTTTGCCGTTTCTCAGACAATTCTAACATGTTAGTTCTGGGAAGTAGAATCTCTTATAGCACATAAATCCAGAAAACTTTCAACAAAACTGCACTTCACACTGGACAGAAACAATGCATGTCATATACCTCACTGTGCAGTCTCATTTCTTTTAATTGTATGAATTGCAACAGGTATTTGTATTGTAAAAAATATGATCTGCTAAATTACCACACTTGCACACAACAGACAGCAGAACACTTTTGCATTACAACTTTGAAAAGATGTAACACAAGCACCTTTTCATTTAAAATATCGTATTTAAAGTTAAATATGTTGATTTAAATAACAACATTTTCACTGCTTTTTGCCCATGCTAAGAACTGAGCACCAATTCAGAAAAAAACCCCATTGATGTTATATTAAAATTCAAAACATTTACAAATGAGATTACATAGCTGTAATATTGCCTAATCCAGCCTATACCGACTTTAAAACAGATAGGAGGAAATATCTCAACTCTGAGTAGAGAGTAAAGTACAGTGTAACAAACTTGAGAAAAAATTCTTTTGAGAAAAGATTTCTTTCCCCACTTCCTGCAAATTCAGCTTGTAGGGCTGGCAGTCAAGCACCTAAAACAATAAACCGTTTGCTCAAACTAAGCAAATGGAAATAACAGACGAAGGAAAAATGGAGCCCAAAAGGCTGTTTTTCTCAACACCAACACAGTCACCCACTCTTCAGAGGAGATTTATTCTTTGCCTGAGAGAGGGAACGTTGGCCACTGCAGCAGGGCTCACTGACTCCTTTCTGAAAGTGACTTGGAAAACTCAATTTCCACCTCAAACAGCTGCCAGACATTAAAAGAAATATTCTCTTTTCCTAGCACTACTTTTTCTCTAAACCAGGAACTAGATACAGCTGTGCTTTCATTAATTCATGACTTTTTTTGGCCACGGAAAGACATTACTGCTAACTGAAACGCACAAACAGAATAAACCTCTTCCTCTTTTATTGTTTTGGTTTTGTTGTTTGTTTGGTTAGGGTTTTTTTTAATATTATTAGCTTAATACAGAATAATTCATAGATAGCACTACTTTTTGAGGCACAAACTTTTTGACACAGCTTTTCTAGGAACTGAATTATCATGTAAAAAAGGAATAGCAAACTGTAGTGAACACTGACAGTCTGTTTGTTCTCGGTATTTGAAAAACACTAATTTTTCATATCATCTATACCTGATCTTTGTAGCCCATATATTGTGGCAGGCAACCCTTGCCAATGAACATGAAGTAAATCACATATACGCATGATGTAGTTGTACATTGTCTCCCCTAGATTAATTTCATTTTTTTTCCTTCCACCATTTAGCCTACTGTTCATTCTAATAATGACCTCTCTCCATCTTCTCTTTCATTAGCCATTCCTAGTGTCATGAAAGGCTCTAACACTTTACAATCTGTCTAGACATATTTTCAAACCTGTACAGAAGCGATACCTATTTCTACTCAACAAAAGTAGAATTCTAAAATTCTCATTTCATCGACAAGAGAAATGTGAGATTTTTGCCCTTTTAAGACTTTTGTGCCCCATTTTGCATAGCTTGTCATTTTTCCAAAATTATTCTGATGGCCATGGCATTTCCTTAGGGGGGTAACACAGTAAAACATATTTATTTAAGCATAATATAAAAAGACAAATCAAATATATATATATATTACTTCTTTACCAGTGTATCTTCATACTCCTTGACAGATACACTTTTCGACTTTCCCTGAATGTCTTGTTTGCTATTGTATCTATTTTGCTAATGTATACCGTTGCTTTTTGACCTCACACAGTTTGCTCTTCCATTTCATGTCAGCATTACCCTTTATACCAAGTGACTAGAAAATTACACTTTGCTGTCAATGGGTTATATTTCTGGAGCATTATTTTAAAACAACATTCACAATTCAAGCTAAGAAAAAGTGACAATGAATTAACATCAAGGACTCACAGGCTACTTTACAATATGCTGAAATTGAGCTGAGTTAGCCAGTCAGAAAGTTGAACTTGCAAATGTCCACATTTAAACTAATATAAGATTTCTTAAAGTTTATATAGTCCAAGGTTTTGTCATTATCTGGAGACAGAAATGACCCTCAATTTCTTTAAACGATCCTATGGAGTCCCTCACTCAAACACTCTGCAAGGACTTCACAACACTAATTCTACAGCTGAAAACATGACTGACTGCTCCCTCGACTTTTAAAAACGTGTGTGCTAAGATTAGGTGGCTCAGGACGCAAGGCACCTGGGCAGCGTACCTTATGATAACTAGACAGTCACATTAGGTGTTCAGCCTGCAACAATGGAAGAGGCTAAAATATCCTCAAGTGCTTCATATTTGCCAGTGGAGAAAAGTACCCCAGCTGACATGGAATAACGCCCTAGTTTGTCCAAGAACTCCCAGTCAAAGGAACCAACACAATTCTCCCACAAACCATAAACCACTTACTTATTGAAGTCATGGGGTTTTTTTTCTATTTCAATTGGATCAAGATTTCACTACAGATCTTTCCTTGAAGTCCCACTGATCAAGAATTCTCTCTTTTCCCTGGGAAGTCAGCATGAGAAGCAATGCAAGAGTAAAACCACCACAAAGGTTTTCCTTTCACTGTCAGAAGGTAAAGTAAAGGGACACTGATGGATCCTTTCCAATTCCATTTGCTTCTTACAACTCCAGTCTTGGTGAGCTCTAAGGCCTCCCAGGTGCTTGAGGAGTGACAGCTCCTGTCCTTGTGGACATGTTAGGGAAACAAACACATACACAGCACATTGTCTATACAGCACAAGGATTCAACAAGTATTCATCCCTATAAACCCCAGTTCAATATACGGACAAAATAAAATACTGTATATATGTAGATATTTGCATTGGTTTCCTTCACACTTAAAAAAACTGCTTCACATATGGGCTAGAGTCCCTTACAAAGCAAACCGTTTCTTTTGAAGTTCTCCAAGCCACCAAGTCTCTCTCACTCTTGCCTCATCAAGCTTTGCAAAATTTATAGTTCTACACATAATCATAATTGATACTGTTTTAAATTTTATACTAATAAGTATTTTACTGTAACACTACGTATTATGTTTGCAAGATAAATAATAACATAAAAAATAATTATGGGACCTGAGGAACAGTCTATCACGAGATGAAGGCCTCTAATTCAGACTTTTATTTGCATACATTACAATGAATGTTTATCTATTATTTTCTTTTCCTTAGCAGTTAGAAAGCTAAGTTGTTCACGGTAGTGGCCATCTTCTTTTGACTTAGGGTAGTATATCTAAATGAAAAGTCACTAAAATGACTTTGTCTACTTTGGCAAAAGTTATTAAATAGTATCTGTAAGGGGATGCCAGTCAGTAAGTGCACTGATACATCAGCAAAAGCTATCAGAGAAAACAAATAATCCTCATTTCAAAAATAAATCATGTTTTTTATAGACAAAGAAAATCCCCAATGTTAAAAAAAAAAGTAAATACATACATGGAAAGATTCTCCAATTCACACTAAAGCCTGAAAATGATTGGCAGCAAAACTATTTCTTTAGCCTGCCCAAAAAAGCTGCAAGCCAACCCAGCATTTGGCAAATGAATATGCCTGGGGTGAGATCATAATACGTTATTAGGAGCTTCAGATTCTTGGTGTGGTTATTGTTTTAATTCTCTGGAAGGTGACAGTTGGTTTGTGTGGTTGTTTTAGCTCAGGGCAAAGACTCCATTTGTTTGTTGCTCTTTATATGTTCTGAGTTGGTAGGTTTGTTGAGGCTAATCTTTTCCTCAAACCATCCTTGAATTGTCTGATTTAAACTATTATCTTTTCCACTAGACTCTTTAAACACTAAGATTTCTTTTTAAATAGAATTTACTTCTATAATCCCATATATTCAAAAGATAATGCGAGTCATTATTGTTACTGTATTCGTAAATAACAAAAATTGTTTCCATCTGTATCAAAGTCAATCAGTGCTAGACGTAATTGGTGGAACTCATTATTTTAAGTCAAGCATGACAGTTTTACAATTACAATATGTATTTAGTTTAAATTAATGCTGTCCCAAAAGGAAACATGAATTCTACAAATCAGTAGCAAAGCATCTAACTGCTGGTATACATCTCAACTCAACTAAAACAAACACCTTTTCAATAAGTAAAATTTATTGTTTATGCCCTTTAAGTTTCAACATAATTTTTAAATATCCGGAAAATCTCTGCTAACAGTTTTATTAAAAGTGCTACTTGCTATTTATCTTCTAAAATACTCTCCTTGGAATGTTCTTGAGTTTAATTTTTCTCTAAGTATAGCAAGTCTGCCACCTAGTGCTTTATGGCTACCTCTAGTACACATTTTATTTGGTAATTATTTTATTATAATTTTGTAATAAAAGATGTCATGCTCTAAGTCTCTGAATGCATATACTTGCATGTTTGCCTACACACACTCAGAGTGCTTAAAAATCACATTGTATCTTCTTGCTGTTATTAGACAGCTATTAGACCATATTTGCATTTCTTGACTAGCATGCAACCCTCTTATAACTGTGCTCTTCTGCCGTGTGATCTGAAAATCTCACAGCGATTATAAAAGGAAAAACCTGTAATTTATTTTATGAAAAAAAAAAATCTATCATGTCATTATAGTATGAGAAATGTTAGGGAAGCTACCGTGTCTTTGGCCCAGTGCAGCTCTATACACAGTCTCTTGGGTGGTGCCATTGCAGTGTGGTCGCCCCAGCACTGAAGACGGGCACACCTTGGAATGGGCTCCGAGCTAAACGCTGCTGAGTTTACCTGCTTGGGATCCAGGGGCAACAACTCTTCAGTAGCAGCACCCTACATGGAGGACAAAAGCTGGGGAATGATGAGGAAAAGGAAGCATAAACAGATTCCATTCACAAAAAAAAATTTTCCAAGCAGAAGGGCTGGAGCAGCCCAAGAAGTGATTTATGGTAGATCCCAGGGTGCCACTCACAAACTGAGAGCAACCACAGCCGAGTCTCATTCCAGATCCAGCATCTGCCCCTAGAACAATTCCTTTCACAGAGGTTGCTTATGTCCGTTCTTCTATGAACATGACGACCTAAGTTTCTGCCCCTTCATTTTGTCAGATTCTTGCAAGGCAGCTAGACCACAAGAGAAAATTTGGCATAGTATTTTGTGAGATTTCTTTCAACAGTTTTAATTCCCCTTGTTACGAAATTGTAACATCTGTAATATAAAAACTGTTACTGAAAATTGGCTTACATCAGAACTTTGACTATCAATAAGCCCAGAAAAAAGAATTTAAAAAAAAAAAAAAACCCTACAAACAACAAAAAAAGGTACATTCGAATAATAAGGAAACACCAGGCAGGACGAACTAACAGACCACTTCAATAGGTCAGATTAAGCCTAAACCGTATTTTGACAGCATAAATAAGGATGTATTATCTGACCCTTTTGCTCTGAGATAGTATTGAGCCGATGTTTCCAAAAAGTCATTAGAGGTAACCTGTTGTCATAAATTACCTACTTTTAATAATCTGTCCTCTATCAAACCATCTTTCTAGTTATATTATTGGAAAAAAAAAAAAAGTCAGAAAGGAAAAATATAAAGTAACACCTCTAAAGGAGTAACAGGGCCGTAGGGCCTTTAGTCCAAAGCCTGGATATCAAAAAGTAATTAAGACTTCTTTTCATATTTTTTATCAAGTGAGATGAGTTTTAAATAAATGGGATACAAGAAATGAGTGTTTGTTTTTGTTTCAGGCACTATATATATTGCACAACAATATTATTTAAAAGTTTTAAATTATAATAAAAATTTACTGTAAGAAATGGTAAGGACTATAGGTAAGGACTAGCACTTTCCTTTACTTTGCCCTTTTTGAAGTCCTGGTGTCAGTAGTGATGGGGCTAATGCAGCTCCAGGACTGGACTAGAGTCCTTACGAAGTTCTACAGCCAGGAGCAAAATTTCCTTCTTCCTCCCCAGCTCCCTGCACAGATACCAGATATTAATCCTGAGAGTTTTCACCGAATGTACATTTCATGCTTCCTCACCAATTTTGGACAGGAAAGTATCATTCTTCATCTTTGTGAGTTGCTGACATACTGAGAGAATTGCTTATTGCTACCCTTTCCGTATGTATACCAAGGAAACAAGCAAGACTTATAAGCTACGGTGATTTTATGGTTCAGAATTTAGAATGGCATGGCAAAGCCATAAACCAATTAGTCAGGTCACTTCCCAGAAAGTTATTGCAAAATATTTAGTAGCACACATACAATTGCATATTTTTCCTGAGGTGTACCTTAAGTAGAAAAAAACCCAGCTAATAAAATTTATCCAAAGACAGTTAAAAAAAATAAAAAGTCTATGAATATTGGTTTTCCACTAGTCATTATGTTGGGGTTTTTTATTGATAAACATCTGAGAACTCAGCAATGTTCTCTCTGGCTTTCCGTTTCCTCCCTCCATGTCCATGAGGTTGACTAGAAAAGCTCAGTGGGGCCAGTGCCCTGTGGTAAACTGACCCTTAAGGCTTCTGCAGATGAGCCTACCAGCTTCCTTTTTTCCATGCTTCATCCCAGAAGAACATTTGAAACAGTGGCTGATGAATCATTGTGTGAAGTCACCCACAAATGACATTTCATAACACACTGAGGTGAGAGAAAGATTACAAAGAACCATGGAAGGAAACACAATGAACCTAGGAAAACAGTTAAAATAAAATTTGTACATTCTTTCAGCCTCTTTTATGTACAGATATTCGTGCTTTCTCTTTTTTAAAGGCTGTAAAT
Organism: Burhinus bistriatus; assembly: GCA_013397275.1. NCBI lineage: Eukaryota > Metazoa > Chordata > Aves > Charadriiformes > Burhinidae > Burhinus > Burhinus bistriatus. The sequence continues at coordinate 637,174 of VYXH01000326.1, forward strand.
CCAAAAAAATATCTCCACCAGAGGCATATATTTTTGTGAAGATGTGGAAAAAATTACCAATAAACAGGTTTTAATTCTACAAAAAGCCACGAATCACTCGGCCCCACCCCATTTTAATTCTCTTCTGAAGTAACCCATCCCTCCTGACCTCTATTCTTTCCTGGATTCACTAATCCTTCTCAAAGGTCATGTTCTAATCTCTAACAAATTTAAAAGTGGGCCTGCTCTGCAGCACAGTAAACTATCGTGTTACCCTGGATATATAATGCACTTCCGAATGCAAAAGGCAAGATTCCACTGCTTTTTCTCTGAGTTTACAGATAGTCAAGGACCCACAAAATTTTATGTCCAAGCCAAAGATAAGCACTAGCTTAACCAAAATTGTTAATTTATTGCAATTTTATTGAATTGTAACTACTTTCTTGCTGAGAAAATCTTCTCGAATGTATGAAAGTTTCATACTGTAACGCGTGCTGCCCGGTAACCCACTACTGCTGCCTGTTTTAACACGACAACCAATCTGTAGAACCAAATGTTCTCTCTCTCTTCATGGTTGATGGTAGTACCCAGAAATAATAAAAAATGCTTCTAAACACTTTTTTTTTTTTTGAGTAAAAGGGAATAAGAAACTAAGGTATGTAAATCCACACACATTTTTTTCAACTACATTTTCTTAATTGGCTACCAGATTGGTCTTAGCTAGGAATTCTCTTGGTAGAACAGGCAACCCTTGAGCGCTCAACTCGTGGAAATTCTAAAAACTATGCGGGCAAACAATATGATTTACACTCACAATACTGATTTGTTGTAAGCTTTTATGCTTCTGTACATACTAGGATCTATCAGTTGCAATTTTTGTTTGAAATGTAGCATTGGAACCATGACACTAAAAGTAATATACGTAAAACAGATATTTGGAAAGTTTTTGACCTTAGAAATAGGGATATCTAAAAGAGGTTTATGAAGGAGCATATCACATCCTTTCAAACCAGGGGATTGTTACCAAGCCCATAATTCACCCTCCATATAGTAACATACCATGAATTGTAAATTTAAACTCCCATTTTCTCTAGAACACTGGTTTAACTATTTATCCACTTATGATTTAAAGCTTTGTGTCTGTATATAACGCAGGTCAAAATAACAGAAGTGGCATTTGTCCCAGTGATTCCTCCCAATCAGTCTGAAACCATCTGGGTTTGCTGCATGTTTCTCTGCACCCAGAAGCACCGATTCCAACTGCAATGCCGATGTGCGAAGAACTAATCCAGCAATTTGGATGAATATTTTGCTATCTAGGTGTCACTGTAATACATCACGCTGGCTGAGATACCAAAGAACAATAACAACAACAAATACGAATGCATCAAGACAAAATGTTGTATTTATGGTTTGTGTACATGCATAAGTAAGCTGCACAACCATCTCTGGCCTCCACTCAGAATTCATTTATACGGATTGAATCAGCTTCCAATCATTCACAGAAAGATTGGCTTCTAACAGGAGGACCTAGGGATACAGAGCCTCCTTACCAGAAATAGAGACACAACCCAGAAGCAGACTTGTAATCAACCTACAAGACAAACAAAACTGTGGCTTTTAAATTCAAGCAGCTTTCTTTTGTATTGATATTCTTCTTTTTATTATGTATAAGAAATCTTTGATAAGATTTCCCCCAATATTCCTAAACAACAGCACATCAAACAATTTTGGCTCAAGAAATCCTTCCTCTCACAAAGTTCCTGAGCTGTAAATTGTTGGATGTAAAGAGAGAAGTATCACTGTATGTTTGTCCATTTGCTAGACTCTTCCCCTGACACTCATATTCAGCCACTACCGACAACAGGGTACTAGAATAGATAGACCATCATGCAGCTGCTCACGTGTTCTTATACATTCAATATTTTTTCTAATTTTTATATTTATGAGGCTTGTTCTCATTCTCTTACACTCAGAGAAGTTTGTTCTCTCTGTTGTGCATTTTCAATCATACAGTGAATTCATGAAGAATGAAATGAAAATAATTTTAATAGAAGCAATGGGTGACAATTTTCACACAATCTGGATAATACACTATTACATGCCCTGTCTGTTATGCATTTCCCACTCCACTTTTATTAATTTTTGATAATTTAAAGTACAAAAACTACTCATGTCCAGTGCTGCCATGTTTTGAAATGCCATATTAGAATGAAATCTGATGTTTAACGAACTGCTCCTGTCATCTCTAGGATTTGATGGCTTTGCTGCTATCTGCATTTATCCTTTTGGCATAGTATCTGTATTTAGATTAAGTCCCTGCAACGTTTCAGCATGTTACTTCCGATATAAATCCCATTCCTTTTGATCATGTTAGACCTATCTGTAATTTTCCTGTGTTTCCATTTGTGCTCAGATCACTTCTCCAATCACAACACAATCCCTGCACAGCATTAATATTCTGCTTACACTCCTACATCACTACTAAAGGAAATACATAAGGAAGAAACTCAAACAATCCTTGCTATCACACTGGCTAAACTCTTATTAAGTTTAGAGTTTACTTACTATCTTAAACAGTCTATTGATGTTAATACCAGTACCTACATCAACACCAGTCTGCTTGCCCTTCCTAGGCTTGAGGGTGGCAGTGACAGGCAAGAGGGAGGAGAGAACTAGGCGAGCACTAGGTAAGCTGAGCAGAGGGCTGAAAGAGATGGAAACAGCTGAACTTCTACAGGGCAGTGGGGATTCACAATATCACAAGTTGCAGAAAGTTCCTCTAAGGGAACAAGCATTCTCAATCCACATCCTGTAGTTAAAAAGAAATTGAGGTCACCCAGTATCATATGAAAGTTAGCCGTACACTCAGGATTAAATTCTATGGTTTTGGCTTAGAAAAGCATTCCATTTTAGGATAGTATTTGTGCAAGTGAAAAAAAAAATATAAAATTTGAACATTTAAAAATGGTAATTTTGAAGACAGCTAAACGCAAGCACAACTAACACTTTTTTGAAGAAGATCCCAACCATACAGCAAATTACTAGTCGTATTCCTATTTTGCTACCATTCACTGATTTTGATTCTAAGTGGTAGAAACAAATATGCCTAGAATTTTTATTTCTCATAAACTTATGATGCTCATAAGTATATACTATTTGTTTTTCCTCAGTATTTTCCTCCCTCCTGAGCAATAACTACTCCTGCGCTGTAAAAAATAAGAATATTCTTCACTTCAAGGAAAAGTAAAACAGCAATAAAGGGTATAAAGAGAAAGTTTCTTACAGAGTACTGAAATAAGCACAGAAAAATACCATCCAAACGCCTGTCTTGTACAAAAGTGAAACACTTTCTTACACAAGTTATAGTCCACGGTAAGGCCATATTTTAAAATACTTATACAGATAAGAAATTGGAGCATCTCTATGACATATACATATTTTAATACATGATTTAGGAGGTAATGAACGGTGCTGATAAGCAATTGTCATTGAAATCTTAGGTCAGTCAGTTATCCACAAATTATTTCCCATTATGATGCATCAACCACTAAATGTAAGAAATACAGAATTCCATTATTTTAAATTAGCACAGGCTTCTCATTACCTCCAGATAAAATAACTCTGAAAATCATTTATATACGATATTTTAAATGACTGAAAGTATTAAAAGAAGATTTCTCATTACAGAACAACAAGATCTTTAAAATATTTTGAAATCTGACAGAAGACAAATAATAGTAGCGAGTTAAAGGTGAAAGGGTATCTTGAATATAGTACAATTTGTCTCCAACATGATTTATAGAACCAACCTGCAACATGATAGCAAAAAAATAAGGTTTTTCATGGAGGTGCCTGTGGTCTGCAAATCTCATTACTGTCATTTCTTTTCCATCTCTTAAATTTAATAAAGTTTATTTTTAAAGGACAAAACAAATGTTGACACACATATCCATAACAGCATACATAGCACTCTCTTCATAGTACGAACTTCTCATGAACTCATTATCTAAATCTACAAAATTTATAAAATTCATTGATACAAAAATTCATTCTTCTAAATACTGAAAGTTCTGTTTTGAAATAAGAAAAATTTCTTATGTTACAAACAACAAATGGAATCCAATTTATTTGATGAACAGTATCTTTAGAACGCAGTTTTAAGGAGTATTTTCAAATTGGTCTATTTTATGTAAACTGTCAATAATGTTAACAGTATCTTCAAGGTACAGTATTTAAAAATTATCTTCCACTTCAAAATATTACATTTGAACTTGTCTGTGATAAAAAAACAACAACACACCCCAAATTTCTTTAATACCTGGCAAGAGAAATAAATGTTTTAGGCGTAGATGGCAGCATCTGTAATATAGTATGTGTCAATTTTGTTCTGTAAAACATACCTTGCAGATGTAAATCATTTAGGGTAGAAAAGAAACATTAGTAAAGAAAAGAAACATTTGTTTATTCAGTAAATGATGCCTTAAAGAGATTTTAAAACAAAGCTTTTGTGTACATTCTAAAACACAATGCTAAAAAACAAGGCCATAGATCAGAATGGATGCTATAAATATATTCAGAGATATGTCTTTATGTGGTTTGAGGTAGGGATGATGTTAGGAAATAACAGACAAATGGATCCAATTATCTGACACTGAGCAGGTATGTGCAAAAATCACAAAAGGTAAAGCGGTGTTCTCCAACATCCCATATGTTTTTATGATGATTAAAATTACAATTTGACATCAATATTGGCAAAGCAAAATTGGCACAGCTCACTAAGGGATTTCTGCACGTGGGTAATAAGCATTCTCATCCCTTCAGGTCTTTCACTATGACTATCAAAAATACAATGCTTTAAAGTAAATTTGCCAGAGGCACCTTTTCTACAACAATAAGAACATGGAGACAACACAGTATCATTTTATGATACTCTGGAGAGCAGCTGTGTACCATGTCGCTGAGCGGCAGACTAGGCTAAACCATTCAGAATGTCTCCAGGAAATACTGCCGTTTAGCCTATTTGCATTTCCCTACCACAAATTCCGCCTTTTAAACAAGGACACAATTACTTATTCCTTTCATTCACATATGTTGTGATACAGAGAACAACCCAATGGCTTGGTCGGTCCCTCTAACCCAGGTGTAAAGAATCAACTTTTAGTAGACTTTAATTCTTGTAGACAAAGTAACAGAGAAGCCCACTGGGGCATTTTATTTTTCAGTCAAAATATCAGTGTGCCCCAACTTCAGAAAGTGTTAAGAAAAATATTTTGTTTTTTCAATAAAATGAAATTATCACATAATACGTAAACAGCATTTAATTACTGAACATTAAAAATATAAGTACTCACAGTAGCATGTTCCCCTAAGTGGATTTCCAAGATACCTATTTTCAGAGTCACAGCTGCAGGGGGAAAAAAAGACAAAACCAAACATTCCCATTAAACACAGCATAGTTTTAATAAAAATGCAGCTAGAGTATTTATTCCAAATAGCATGAGTTTCATTACTAGTAGCACAAATACGTGAAAATATAACGTATTTGATATAGTTCTTGATTAGGGTGTGCTACTTTCCCCAGGCGCCTCCCTCTCCTTGTAAATGCAAGCCAGAGTGACTAAGCTCTTGAATAAGGCACTTCAGTCATGTGCTTAAAGTCAGTGCCTTACTGTAGGACCTACCGCAGGTGGTAGGTCTCCACTAACGAACAGAAGAGAGCCAGGCAGGGAGGCTGAGCACTGGATCTCTAATTATCCATGCCTCTTCAGTGACAGCTTACTCCCTCGGCTGGTTTTGATCTGGCCTTCTCCAAGACAACAGCGGAGTATCCATCAGGGGGATCACTGACCGCAGAAAGCGTTCCCAAATATGTCTCCCTTTAACATACACAGTCCTGAAACTCTACAAGATCAGGCTTTGCACCTTCAGACACCTTTGACACCTCTCCATGCCATCTCTTCAGGGATGGAACATACGCTCTCCATTTCCAACCACACAAACACCACTCTGGTGGATTGCAATGCATCCTTCATATTATTTCCCACTCTTTAAATGAAAAACAAAACAAAACAAAGCCAAAAAGCCCAAAATACCCCTAAGCATAAAATAATGATTACATTTTCACAGGATCACAGAGGACCTAGAGGTGATCCAAAGCTATGCTGTCTGCTCTAGAAAGTTTAGTCCTAAGCTACATAAGCTGCAACCAGACCATGGCAACTGGCTCTGGGGCCAGAAACTTTAGCCATACACGTAGAACTATAAGCACAGCAGTGTCTCAGCTGCTTAGCTTCTCTGAACTTCAGAGGCAATTGCTTCTGTTCATTGACCACCTGGGGCAGGAGATGAAATTTAGACTGAGTACAATGTACGGATGATGCTAACAGGACGCATATGTGGTAAGAGCTGGAGAAATATCTTTCTTATGGATAAAATACATAGTTATTTTCAGAGACATGAAATATCCTACAGAATTTCACAGTGATCAAGTTATACAACATTTCTCTAAAAATGCCAAGTACCTCAACAGAAAATTATTATCCCGCTCTTGGTTTTCTGAGCTATTCCATAGAAGTCTCCAGCAACATTATAATTTTCTGTTAAATACACAGAATGATATATAAAACAAAGAGAAAGCTTATCGCTCCCTATTAAATTCCATATAAATATTTTCCCAGAGGAAATCTGATAATTTAATAGCTTGGACTACCTTTTCATTACTTTTTTTCTAAGAAACTTAAATTACAAGGAGATTGTTTTTGTGTTATTTTATTTCTGACTAATAGTAAAAAACTTTCTAACTTAGATGTCATATCATTTAACAAGCTGCAGACTGTAGAATAATGTTTGTACTTCTGTTGGCGTCTTCAATAGTTTCCAACTAGTGATTCTTCACAAGCTCATTTTTATTAAAAAACAGGCAGAGGATCTCCTTGACCCTTTGCTACAATATTATGAAGAAAATAATCAACAGTAGCACTAAAATGGAAGCAGGAAAACAGATGTTCTGGACTTGCCCTCTCCTAGTCTCACGTCAGTATGAGAACTCTTTGCAGGATCAACTATATGGTTTTTTTATATATTAAAAATTTTACTTAAATACCAAGAAACCAAAAAACCATATGCTTTAACTCTAACTGCAGCACACAATTTGTCGCCTTGTCCATACAAACACTCTGACCTTACAGTCCTTTCCACAGAATTTGGAAAAGAGGGATTGATGTTGAAGTATCTCTCTTGCATGTGTACGGAAAGGAGAAAATAATCTCAAGTAATAATATCAGTCTGCCTGACATGATTTTTTTCTAAACATCACAAAACGCTGAATTCTTCAAAGAACAGCTCACTACTTAAACAGATTAGCCTTGTAAAAATAGACTCATGTGTCTGAAAGTGTCTTTAAGTTGGCAAAGAGCAAGCTAAGGGAAACGGATCATTTTTGAATGAAGAGTTTAAAAGAACTTCCTTTTCTTTCCTTGTATGTAAGATTGTCACAAACAAGACAGTATATCATGTAACAAATTACAATAATATGATAAAGATTATTGTAAGAGGACTTTTTTTCTTTTTTTTCTTCTTTCTTCTTCGGAATTGTTTCAAAGGCAAAGTAGAATATCAAATACAGGCAGAATTCAGAACACGCTGGGGTTTTATACCCAAACACAACAGTGTAATTTATATAAATAACTGTGTATCCAGAGTCTGAGGAAGAAGGCAAGAAACTTAGCCCACTGCTCACTGATAATGGCACTGATTTATGTACAACATGGAAGAGCAACGCCCAACCACCAGTAACAATAAGCCGTACAACCTTCCATCAGGAGAGACTAAACGAATTCTGCTGTGAACTCTTGCCAGCCACAGCACTCACCTGTGGTGATTTGACCCAGGGTACAAAAACAGCTTAGTTTGCTCCTGACACAAAACAGGGCTCTTTTTTTTTTTTTAGCTTTAATCTTTCAAATCCTTATGAGGAAAGAAAGCTGTTTACATACAGATTTCCTTCTCCATTCAGCTACCCTTCTAATCAGATGAAACCATCTCCTGTGGATCAATAATTACCAGAACCCAGGGATTTCCAGCACCACATATACCTTTCTGGTATTTATACTTCTATTTATATTACAGAAAAAACGTGTGAATACAAAAAATAAAAATATCTATAAAATCCATCTAATGCATCACAGGGTTCACTACTTAAAAGAACACACAAAAGAATGGTTAATACAAAAATTACTAGGTAGGGAATATTTTGCAATATACAAGTATTCATAAGTATTCATTCAAATCCAAATAATTACTTATTCCCTGACAATTATAGAAGTGACCTTCAAGAATCTTGAAGAGAAAAAGGCAGTGCAATTTTACAGCCAGCCATTTCAATTGTTTCAGCATAATGCATGATGAAATGATAAAATATGCATAGTAAAAAAAGAACAGCGAATTACACCACAGCAAAGTATTTTGATATATTATCATATATATTATACTTTTTGTATTGGGAGCCTCACGGAAGACATTGTACTGAAGGAGCTAGTGATCTTGGGCAAGGCATCTAATGGTCCTTGTTTGTCAGGCTTGAGAAGCCTGCCTGTGAGCGTGAGTAGCTGCTGCAAGGGAAGGTGCTGGAAGGTCCCATACCAGCCTGTGCTGTGTGCTGCTGGGTGTTAACAATGAGAACCTTCCAGCTTGTCGGGAGGAGATACATGGTTTTGTTTTTACACAAGATGAAAGGCACCATGGTATGGGAGGGAGGAGGAACCTCTCCACAGATGGGATCTGTGCAGCGCACCGGGGGCAAATCCATGCTGGGTCCATCCCGTGCTGCATGCACACGGGGTTCACAGCAACTGCAGGGGCACAAGATTTACCTGCTATTTGTATTCCTCTTTTTATTCCATCTTATTAAAACATCTAGTTTATGATGCCATTTGTTGCCAGGCTTTACTGAGTATCTCGGCGAGAACCCTGTGCTGCCTCTCTTAACGCTTGCTCCTCTGTCCCCTGGTGCAGAACACTTTCATAATGTATATTAAGAATAGCATGAGGTGGAGTTCTTACTAGGTAGAGAAGCCTGCTTTAATTCAAATGAAGGATGCTATTTAAACACTTAGTTTTCAGCAGAGTGAAGAGATGAAACTACTAGGATTAGGAATACATCTAAAATTATTCAGATGAGTATGTATGCCAGGTTCTGAAGAAATTTAGTTTTGCCTTTTAATCCTATCCTATTTCATTAAGTATATGTATGTGCAGTCACTAATTAGGGTTCCAATTACAAAATTTCCTATTCACCGAATTATTTCCTTATGAGCTTTACTCATTGTAATAATTTTTGTACCTTTTCCAAAAGCCAGCACACATTTGACCATATGTGAAGCATAATATATGCCTCATATCTGTGAAATGGGAGCCACGCTCATTATTTTATGTGCCATAGGGCTATGATCATTTGCTTTAAGTGGTAATAATGAATGAGCAGTTCCACTCTGGCATGTGTCCAAAGACACAGCTCCCATTTACAAGGACAAATGGAGGAAGGCTCCTACCAGGTTACGTACAAGTTCTACGATTTGTTCCAATACAAAAGTATTCAATTCATCAAGCTCACTGACCTTCTGATGGCCTGCTATTAGCAATTATTCCCCAACCTCTCCCTCAATTATCCTTTGAAAACTGAACCATTTTCTGTTACTTTCTTTCTTTCTCCCCGGATTTCCTGGGAGTTCAAAATAAAAGTTACAAGTGCATTAAAAAACAACAACAACCAAACAAACTTTTCTCATGTTTATGACTAAGTGAACGATAATTCCTGGGTTTCTCTTTAAATACCATAAATGTCTCCAAGAGTACATGTTTACATTAATATTCACAGATTTGGTTGTTTGTTTTTTTTTTAAATGAATTAAAGGCTTTTTGTAAGACAGAGTGTTTACAAATGACCCCCTGTTGAAGCGTAGCAATGTGTATGATCTTGTGCACTATATCTACATCTTCCAACCTTAAGAAAGCTAAGGAACTGGCAGTAGAGGAATATATATATATGTGTCTAATTTTATTGTACTTACTGGTATCTCCTTTAAGCAAGGGTATACTTTCAAGCTTCTCACCTAAAGAAAGCTGTCAGAGTATAACACCAACCTAGATCTACAGCTTTCTAGTGATTTGATGTTGTGGAAAGCTTCTCGTAACAGTTCATCTAACCTTTGATCATGAAACATGGGAGTTTCTGCAGTTCTGCTGCCACCGCTAACTGGTAAACCTTTCCTTTCAATTAAAAGTAAAGCAGGAAAAGAAAAAAAAAAAAAAAAAAGAAACAGGGGACAAGAAACATAATA